>VNKC01001742.1:0-92455 GCA_008042775.1 Drosophila pectinifera | reverse complement strand
AACCATAACCATAGCTAATACCAAATTTCCAGGCTGATTAAATTGCAGCCTCCAACTTCACAAATGATTAAGGCACCTCATGGATCGAAGGCTATTTTTCTTACTCCTGCCTGTGGTTTTCCTCGGCCACAGCTGGGCAACAAGATCAACAACAACGGTGTCACCGCCACCTATTGTTTGCCCATGTACGTATCAGCTCCCTGAAAGCTAGTGCACATATAAGAGCTAAATACAATTCGGTGAATCTCTGTAGATGGTCAGCACTGGGTAGATGAATTGAAACAGTGTACCGCATCCTCGAAAATCATAACTGGAATACCAGGTAAAGGATTCAAGTGTCCCGATGGCTTCATCGCTCTGAATGCAACCATAAAAACCTGTGTGAAGGTTCAGAAGATAAGGGTTTCTTGTCGTGAGGGTGAAATATATATCAAGAGAAACGAGCGCTGTGTCGCTTGGCTAATTGAAAACAAAGTAAATGATTCGATCATTGCCAGCGTAAATGATAAATATTTAAAAAAGTAAGCCCTATAATGAAAAGTAAGAAACATATCTTTTGACAGGCAGGTGGATGGTTGGTTGACCATGCAAATTCCCGTTCGCCAGTCCAAGAGGAGCCTCATTCCTCTCGGGAAATAAATAGAATTACATATAATTTAAGATGGGCGTGCGTGGGCCAATCTATGATTGACACGTCTTAATTGTTGAAGTTCTAGGGGGATTTTGTTGAACTCTCAATCAACCGGCGTGTCCATCTGGGCTTACATAATCAGTTAGCTAACCATAACCATAGCTAATACCAAATTTCCAGGCTGATTAAATTGCAGCCTCCAACTTCACAAATGATTAAGGCACCTCATGGATCGAAGGCTATTTTTCTTACTCCTGCCTGTGGTTTTCCTCGGCCACAGCTGGGCAACAAGATCAACAACAACGGTGTCACCGCCACCTATTGTTTGCCCATGTACGTATCAGCTCCCTGAAAGCTAGTGCACATATAAGAGCTAAATACAATTCGGTGAATCTCTGTAGATGGTCAGCACTGGATAGAAGATTTGAAACAGTGTACCGCATCCTCGAAAATCATAACTGGAACAGCAGGTAATGGATTCGAGTGTCCCGAAGGCTTCATCGCTCTGAATGAAACCATAAAAACCATAAAAGCCTGTCTGCAGGTTCCGAAGATAAAGGGTTATTGTCGTGATGATGAAATATATGACAAGAGAAACGGGCGCTGTGTCACTTGGCTAATTGAAAACGTTGAAAAAGATTCGATCTTTTGAAGGTTTCTGGACCAGTAAAATATATTAGCTTAAATGCTAGCCATTACTTTCTATCTTCTTGTTTATTCAAAGAGTCAATTATTTCCTTTATAAATAGTTAAAGAGCTTCTAAAATAAATAAATTAGCAAGACAGGAGTGGCGATAGGGAGGCAGTGCATCTGCATGAAGCCAAGCCATTCTCACGCACCGGAATAAATGGTAACTGTGCGGCAATAACAGTAACCGTTAACAATTTAAAAGGACTCGGAGTTGGCCAGGACTCTCCCCTCAAATTTTGCGGTTGGAATCCACACAAAAGGTGTGAAAAGCCAAAGCAGATGCAGTGCAGCTGCACAAGCGGGAGGAGGCAGGGATCGAGCGGATTTTGGTGATGGGGTTTGGAAGCTGTTGCTTATTTGGCACGGGTTTGATGCCGCCTGGTGCCTGGTGGCTGGTGACTGGTGACTGGCGGCTGGTGGGTAGTGTCACCGCTCGGAAGGCGTTTTTCGAAATTGAAAGTTGATGTGTGCGCCACTGCAAATGTGCGATAAATGTGCAGCAGCACTGGGAACCCTGAAAGGCTATGTGGATACCTCACTGACATGAACATTTTATGAGCTTCAAAGCTGCCAAACAGACGTACGCCTCTTTTGTCCCAAGGAAGAGATGCCTCAATAAATTTAGCATCATCCAATGCACATTGCCGACGATTACCATTAGACTGGGATATACATATACATTTGTTTCCTTTTCCCTACATGGCACTGGCACTCAATGCACTCAGGATTGCTCTGTTACTGTTCACTTACACTACGCTTTGTTTTGAAAGCCTCATAAATTGCGCATACGCCATGTTGCACCGCCAAGCCGCATGGCTTCGCTCTTTCAACACGCATAAATTCAGCGGGTGAAATATTTGTGAGCCGTGAAGCGACCCAGCAAAAAACGAGAAGGGAAAAAGTAGAGTGGGAAAAGCGAAAAAGCAGTTAACTGAATGCTCCAGAGCACTTTAGAGCCACCGCGGGCGAGGCCCGAGGATTGGGACTCCCAATTGACATGCACCATGCAATGGTATGCAAATTTCAGGCGGTATCTCTCGGTCTTTTTGGTGGCAAGTTCAATTTGGAAGTCACACCTTCACTTGTCCAACTTTGATGATGCACTCTCGGCGGATTTGTGTGGGATTTCACTGAGAATTTTCCGCCTCGCAATTTCGCACAGCTCCCTTGGGATTCGAGGATGCTGTGAGCCTGTGCCGCCAGGCTCTGTGTGTTTGCCCCTGAAAACTTAAATATTTGCTGGCTTTGACTGTGCCGTGCCTGTAAACACTGACGCAGAGGATAATGCGCCGAAAGTCCCTTTGCTGGTCCTCGCTGACGTCTCAAGTGCCGAGGACTCACCTCCGCTGGAAAATTTACAGAGGCCCGGGCCCGGGCCCGGACCCATCTAGGTCAAGTATTGTCAGAGTCAGCCACATCAACGCCATCGCAGTCATCGTCATTGTCATGAAAATTTCTCGTGCTAAAACTGTCACTGAAGTTCATGTCAGTAGTCACCGTCGTAGTCGGCACAGTGGGCCCAGGACCACCAAAACCGTGCTCCGTTAACCACCTGCCGTGAGTGGTCTCTGACCCATCAGTAAAATGCACAAAAACTTCGATGGAAGCCCCACACACTCGTGGCCAACACATACTCACACGTACTGTTGAGATATTCGGCTGTGATTCGAGTATTTTTGGACCACAACCACCACCATCCTTTAAAATGTGCAAATGTCCTTGGCGAGTGACAGCAACAGTGGCAGCAGCGCCGCAGGAAGCCACTGCTCAGCTCGAGCTCTCTCGAGGTAGTAACAAAAAATCGTTAAATGCTGGCCCTGTGCTCTGAGTGGTTGCAAATGGTTAAGGACTAATGCCAAACTGGCCACGGAACGATAATGATGAAGCCAGAATGACTAAGAGAAAATGCAAGGAATGTAACTAAATTAGATATAAAGATATGCTAAGCTAACTAGGAAAGCTTAAATAGAAGAACGGCTAGTCACTCTCCTAGTTCTACTTGCTCTCCTAATGGTCTTATCTAGTGTGTTCTCACATTTATACTGCAGGGACCCAGAATAAACTTCCAATAAAAGAATTTCCATATTTATTGTATTTATTTTTATTACTCAATTAAAATTTAGTTGGGACATTCTTTGTTTTGGTTTGTTCTTGTTCGGCTTGTATATGGTTTGCTTTCATGTTTGGTATCTTTTACACTCAATTACCCACACATAATTGGATTTACCCATTTTGCTCGTTAAAGTTAATAATTATATGCAATTTATTTGAATTTGACTTTGATCTCTAATATAATTTCAATTACCTTCGTTTAGCTTGTTATTCATTTGTTGTAGTTAATTGATTTGAATTTTAAATGTTTCTTTAGTGGTAACAGTTTTCTCAGCCGAGGCCGAAATATTTTCCAATTCAACTCGCTCTAATACATGTCTTGCCTTTGTATAGGTATTGTATATATATATATATATATATATGTAAGTATATATATAATGCGTGTGTGTTTTCAGTTTCCTTTCTGAGGATCAATTACTAAGTAGACAAATATGTAATACACTTGGTAGAAAAACAAAATTGTGCCACCAGATTAGTTTTCATCGAGTTCATTTATTTATCAGTTTATATAGATAGCCCCGCGGGCTGGAAAATTGTTGAGTTGACGTTTCGAAGCTGCTTCACGTTGCTTGGGTACCCCTAATTTGCCTTAATCTGAAACAACATTGAGTTTCTTTGGTTTTACTTCATGTTCATACGCATGTAGGTACAATTAACATTTTATTTTGTATTACTTTTACTTTTGGCATTGGCCAGACAAAATGGAAATGATCTCCCAAAAATTGTTCAGCATTTTCCTTGCATTTTTGTCTTGTTTGGTTTTTCCTACAATAAATTTTATGGAACATCGTGCCTTTTTATTTATCATTTTGTAACATTAAGGTTTTCATTGAAAATTTAACTTTAGTTTAGTTTAGTTACTGTCTTGGGATTAATTGGTAAAGTCCAAAGCAAAATTAAGTTGAATTAGGTATTTAATTAACGCAAATTCACGACTCTAAGGTCTGTAGTTAAAGGAGACAAGCCGAAAATAACTTCGTATCTCGAATCATTGTCCGCAGAGTGAATTTTATATGTTAAATTTATTAAAGCTTTGCAAATCATACTTAACTTTGCCCTCGACTTTTGTTAAATTACATTAATATAATTATTATGAGAATCATTTCGGTTTCGGTTTCGGTTTCGGTTTTGCCATTTAGGTTAAAACACATTCACTTAAAAGTTTACAATTGTGTGCCCTCATCGCGGTCGGCCTTTTACACATTTACAATTTACCAAATTTTTTTGTTGTATTTTTATCCACTCTTATATGCATTTAATTAAGCTTCATCTGTGCCTGCTGCTCCAGCCGCGACCAACAAAATTCAACTGGTGAGTCCTCCTTATTCCGGCTGGGCTTCCCGGCGTGTCTTGTGGCCGCGGAACGAGGCCTGGATCTTGGTGGCCGCCTTGTTAAGCTCGGGATCGGTTAAATCTATGTCCAGCTCCTCGGCCACTTTCTTGGTGATCTCCTGGATGTCCTCGTCCTCGGGCGCATCCTTGTTCACCAGCTTGCGTGCCAAGTGACCACGGAATGTAGACTGAATCTTCAATGCGGCATGGCACAGCTCTGGGGAAGAAAAACGAAGAGAAGAGGGCTTCAATTAGTGTTCTAGTTCTTCCCAAGTGGCCACTTGGCCAACGCCCCAAAAAAGCCAACAACAACCATATATACGTATATATATACACAGTAAAACTTGTCTGGTGTTATTTGGCCAATTGAAAGTTTAGATGATACTCAAACAATCGCCAGCATTTGCTGTAAACTTTTTTCAATTAGTTCCCGGTCCTGGACTGCCACTGAGATTGTATGAAGAGAGAACATTTGCCATTTCTTCTAATTTATTGCTATAGTTTCTGCCCTTAGTTTAGTATTATATTCCCCAGTTGACCACAGCCTTGGCCAAACAACAATGGCTATAATTTAGCCACGGCTCCCAGAGAGCTTGTAAAAACGAATATAATCGAAATCACGGAACGAATTATTCCCACAACGCTCTTAAGAGTGCTTAGTATCCGCTGTTTCCCTGACAGACCACGGCTCCCTGTTAATCCCATTACGTATACGCAACGTGGGCGCACCGGAACGCATATTTTCTGCATATTTTATCCACGGCCAGCTGCGAATGCGGATGCTGATACGGATGAGATGTGTGAGCGGATGGCTGGAGCTTGACCACGAAATTAAGCTCCATTTGAAGCCCCACTCGCAGCTGGCCAGGATGCATGTGGTTGCGGTTGAGTCACGCGCGTCGGTGACTACGTGCCACCTTGTCTTCCCTCCAGCTCATTCTAATTAGTCCGTAATTGTGTAAAAATGCGAGGGATGTACGTGTGCTTCTTGGCCAAAGGGAGAAACATTTAAATTACGAAATATATGCAGAGTCTTGGGATAACTCGCGTTTCCTAGATTACATCACTGCAGCTGACTGCTTCCCATTTCTGTCATCTTTTCCCATTGCTTTTGTGCATTTATGCAAATTCTGAGGAAAATCTCATTTAAAAATTTCTCTCGTGATTACATTTTTCAACGCTTTGTGGAGATTTTGCATTTACAGGGCGCTACAAAAAATGCATATATTTAACTTGGCCAATTTCCCCAGCGAAATCTCGCGCTTGCCTGCGGGCCAACTTAGCCCGAGCTGGCCTGGCAAATATTGCCGCCCAAGGAGGCGGGGAGACGGCAAGCGGCGGGTCTGCGTTAATTCGCTAAGCGTAATTGGAGTTGGGCCAAGATAAGCATTTGGCAGAGGCCCATGGAACGACCGGAAGCGGTCCTGGCACAGGACTTATGGCATGTGCTATTTTATCAAATTACGCACACACACATGGTGGCGGATACACAACGTGACCCGGCCAAGTGGCACGTGCCATTCACTGCCGCTGCTTCTGCATTTATGTTTATTTATAAAATATTTAAAAATATCCGCAAGACGTGCAAATAGACCAACGACCGGGCTGTGACATTTGCGGTGCCATAGGTCCTGCGGGGAGCAACTAGTTAGCCTGGCTAAGCCGGGCTGAGCTGATGCGGCTGCCTGGCCAGTAATGAACCGGCTCTCGGGCGTTCCGTAAATAGAATTTGTGTCTATTTCTTTCAAACTTTTTCCATGCACTTCCTCTAGTTACAGAAGCCTTTTTTCCCACACATTTCGTTGGCTTTTTTGCTTAAAAGCCCTGACAAAATGTGCACAGTCGAAAAATATTATTTAAAGCGTTTACAAAGTTGTTTAAGTTGGAGTTGGTTTTCTATTAGATATTTATTTATATTTTACCTATGTAATAGTACATTTTCTTTATAGCAGAAGAGCTCTGGCATCTTTTCCGAACAAAAACCGAAGCAAAAGGGGAATTTTTCTATGAAATCTATAGGACCTTTCATTATTTTTTCCTCTGTTCTGGTTTTTTTTGACCCAGAGACTTTGTTCATGTCACTGGCCATGCAACACATGTTAAAAGCCGATCACGTACGCTGCGTGTCCTGTCACAGGACCGCATAAGTCCAAAATCTAAGCTACAGTGTCTGAAAACTTGTCAGCACGGGCCGCATGCATGTTGCTCTCTGTGTAACGCGCTCCGCTCCTGGCTCCGAGCTTCGCTGCTCCATCCTGCTCCTGCTCCTGCTCCTGCTCCTGCTAACTGCCTGATGTCCTTACGTCCTGCCTGATGGCGAGGCATACAAATTGAGTTTGCTTTTCTTGCCGGCAAAATGTCACTGCTTCTGGTGGGCCTTGCACATGCACTTCCTGGGGACTGGGGGCGGACTCCTCGGCCCCGTCCCACACCTTTCCCAGCTGGTGTCTGCCAAGGGATTTGCATGTGCAGAGCTCGGGGCAATCGGTCACGTCGCACTGATTGACTGACTAACACGCTGACAGGCCTTTGCCTAATTTGCATGCCGTTTTCCTTGCCCCTCGGCATATCTTCTTATTTAATTTCGATTTATTTGCCAACCCCATTGGCAGCTTCCTTTGAGGGCCAGCCACGCGGGATATGCCTCGAATAAACTCAGTCGGTAGCCCATCACCTGCTCTTTTCACCTGTCCTTCGCTTTCATTTTATTGCGAATATTGAGTGGGAACAACAACAAGTACAGAAAAAAAAGGGCAGCACACGTGCATCATCTTCTCTGCCTGTGTGTGTGTGCAGGATACAGGCGCTCTTGACCCACATTCTACATAACAATGCAAATTTTATATTAAAACAGAGGGAAATAAAAACAATGCACGATGACAGTGTGTGTGCGTGTGTGTGTGTGTGTCGGTTCCATTAGCGAGAGTGCAAATCTGTGACGTGTGCTTAGTAATTGTGTCAGAAATAATAAACAAGGATCGTCCCAGACACGCACATAATGAGCAAAGGTAGAAGATAAGGTGGTTTTTGCAGGGATCAGTGCGGAATTCCAGATGCTCTGCAGAGGGATTATATCACACGGATGGGAAATGCAGAAATACTACTCTGTGATTTCATTTCATATTTAATTTAATGGTATGAAAGCTACACCAATTAAACTTGTTAATTATGAGAGAGATAGCTTTTTAATTTACATATATTTCTGTGAACAAATAGCTCAACTACCTCAAGAGCATGCTCTTAAAAATGTCTGAAAATTAAAACACTTATCCTGGATCTCCTGCGGAACTCGCTTATTACGCGAACTGCCGTATTTCTTTCTTCAGATAGTGCGCTGAAAGCTGCGTTTGTCATTGCCGGGCAGCTGTCATAATTACGATGTTAAGTGGAAGTCGTAAATATACATTTTAATTGCCCAGACCTGGTGTGCTGCCACGGCACTGGCATGGAAGTCATCAGCATGCCACAACATCTGCCAGTGGCGACTCCATTTTGATTTAGATGGCACACAAAATGGCCGGCCGAGATGTCACTTGCCAAACTAATGGCTGGATACCTTGGCTCGGAGACTGTTTTGCGGCCGCTTTGAAATAAAGACAAATTGTGACAAATGAAGCACGATAATAAGTCGCTAAATGGGGTTTTTAAGCCAGGCCCGAACGGAGCTCTTGCGGTTGCCAAGATTGAACCGTTTGCTTCTTGGCTTGCGACCCAACACTGCCATCAGGACTAAGCCCATTTTTCAATTTCCGTTAGAACAAAGTCTTGCGGTTTTTGCCTTCTCTGGGTTCCTCTGGCTTCCCCATTTCCATTTCCATTTCAGTGCCCACTCCCAATCCCATTGGCTTGTTATTGGAGCAAATAAATCTGCTGCAAGGACAAACAGTCGTCGTCGGATGGAGAAATACTTCGGTTCGGGTCGGTTCGGTTTCTCTTCTGTGTACTCTTGTAGATTTTGTGCAAATTTGTTTGTGACGTTCGCAAACAAACTCTAAATAACCTGTTTAATTTATTTTGGCCCGGTTCGAGCCTTATGCAATATTGGCGCAGATGGGGCCCGGTTGGCTAGAAATTCAAACAAAACTTTAATTAATATTAATCCTTTGCACAAAAGCTGATTACGGCTTATGGTACAACCTGGCAGGGCTGCCTTTGCCCGCTCCTGTAGTAAAACTCATTAAAAGTTTGCTCGATTTTCAGTTAATCCTGGCCGTAATTAACTGGATTAAGGCGGTGCCTTAATAATTCAACGGATTCAAATTGAAATTAATGGTACACGCTTTTGAATTCCTGAAATATTCACCTATTAATTTGTGACCTGTGTGCGGTGACTTCTCATAAATTGTTTATACTAAGCCCGGGGCAGGTGTTCATGCCCCTCGATCAGGCCAGGCAAATCGCATTCAAGCCCAGCAATTAAATATTAACCGAGTGAATTTTCTTGGAGACTCAATAAACACGTTGAATAAGGGACAGGACACAGGGCTGGAGTTAGGGAATTTTGGAAAGTAGGTGCCAACATTGTTGAAATATTTAAGAGGGCCAACAACAAAGTCGGTGCCGGGCTAAACGCTTAACAGCAGCTAAATAAATACCTGACCTCCTCCGGAGTGACAGGGGAAACCCACATGGACTGGCATATTGTGACCAGTGGGCAATATAAATTAGGGGACCAGGCTGCTCCTACATTATTCTCTTGTCTATTTTAGCCCACTTTGTGGGGCATCTGTATATATATCTTTTATATGCTATATACACCCTACCTACTATGTGCCTGCTTTTGTATTTTTTTGCTCTGAGGCCAGGTAAAAAATCGCCAATTCAGCGGCTGAACATTGTTTTAGCTTTGGCTTGCTGCTGCTGCTGCTGCTTATTGCGTGTTTCGTGTCAATGTTGTCGTACCTCCTTTTGTTTGCTATTTTTTTGTGTTTTTCTCTGTTTTTGTCGCATGTTTTCTGGATCCGCCTTTTTGTTCGTGCCACAACAGCTGGGGGGAGCACTTAACAATATACTTAAATGGCTTGGCCTGACATTGCCGTCGCTCTTGTTGGTTTTTTGTGGGTCTCCCGGCGGTGTAAATGGAATTACAAGCTTGCTTAAAACCGAAAATCCAATTAGCAGGGCACGCTGCGCTGCTGTTTTATCGCAGTTCCTTGTATGTAGTTGCTGGGAGGGACCCTGCGGGGGGACAACTAGCGGCAACATCACGAACGGGTCCTAAAAAATGTCTCATAAATCCTGGACGCTCCTGTGATGCTTACAAGATGTTGTAAGACTTGATTTATGACTGGGATTAGTCCCTGGCGGAACTTCAGTTGGAATTAGGTGTAAGTTATATAAAAAGAGCAAGTTATTTATCAATTTTGTTAAAAACTTTGACTTTAAGTTCTGAAACATGATAACCACCCCACTAGAAATTGATTATATTACTTTTCCTGTGCAAAAATGCCATTGCAATTAGGTTTTGCCAACAATATCATCCTCATATATCGAATTTCCAACAAATTAAGCCTAATGTACGCTCATAATTCATCATAATCGGATGAAATCCGCCGACAATTAACGCAGACAACCATCCGGATGCAGTTTAATTACCGCTGTCCTTTGGGTGCCGATTTTTGGGGCGGGCAGGGATGCTGTGTGTGTCTGGGCCACTATAAACAATAATTAGTGGGGGCATGATTATGCAAACACATTCGGTTACAAATCGGGGCCAGGCCGCAGACACAAACAAGTTGGGACGACAAAGGCATTAGGCCAAATGCGTAGGTGATTCCCTGTGCCTGCCTGACTCCCTGATATTTGCGGCCATGCTCCGTTTGGCCGAAGGTGGCCGAGGCCGCAGACATTTGGCCAAATGCAAACAGCAGATACATATGAACACGTACAAGAAAATATCCTTAAATGGCTTTCGATTTTCCTGGCCGCCCTTAGTGCTGCAGTTAGTGTCCTTTTGTGTGTGCGTACGTGCATGTGATTGCTCTCATTTGCATACGAAATGGGCTAAATCGCTGTTTTGGGCCCAGAAACTGCATTCGCTCGACCATGTGTGGGCTTCTACTACTCTCCATTCTTGCACTGTTTTTATTGTTTTGGAATTTTACAATATGTGCTGGTGAGTTTACAACTAGGCCAACACCATTAGCCCGTCGTTGTTGGCCGCCTGCGAGCGATAACTGTGAATAATGATGAAGTTCTAACGACTTTAGTTTGGAGAGTCGGTCCTGGCTTCGATGTTGGCTAAATAACGGTCTGTTTAATGCCTACAATCAGAGTTCCGTATTGTGGAGATCCCCATTGTTTAGATTCAGGAGCTACTTCATTATTTCCTGCTGCTTTTGAGACATCCTAGATAGTCAAGATGAATAATGGCTAATCTAATTCTCTCTCATAATTGATTTCAGACCCATTCCTGCTAATGAGTTATTCGGTCAGAGTTTTAAAATCAACTTAACCCCTGGAACCGCCAGAGCAGGAGCACCTCCAGGACAGTTCCCTTCAACGCCTCTAATTGAGTATGTGCTCGGTCACAAAGGCGGCAGGTCCTCCACGTGCTCTCGTCCTTTGAGTTCTCAGGCGAGTCTAATTAGCCGTCGCACAAATATATGTATGAATGGCAAGGCTTATATGTGTAGGAGGAGGCTTTGCCTTTTCAGCACCATAATTAAGCCAAGTGGGGCCGGAACGAGGAGTGCAGATAGAAAAGTAGTGCCGGAGACGACGCACACGTGAGTCCTGGCTGTGGAGACTGTTGTCTGGCAGGGAATCCCTAATGCGGTTGCGTATACGCCCCGATGGCAGCCTCTGACTTTTTAATGAGCCGGGGACTACTGCTGACGCTGCCTGGAGTCCTTGGGCCCTGGGCAAATTATAGCTAAAACTGTCAGCGCCTGAAACGTCTTAATAGGGTTAAGCCGGCGGCTTCAAAATTTTCATTATTTATGAGCCGTGCCGACGGGGCCCCCATCTCTTGAGGCAGCGATTAAATAACCAATGGCAGTGACACTACTACCATTGCCAAAACCCTTCACACTTCCGCCAATAAGGCCGCGCCCATCATTCCCGGCCAGGGACGAGCCAAAGTTTCGATGTTGACGCTGGCAAGTGACAAATGTTTTTGTTGCCCCGCAGCAGCTGAATACATATTGCGTAACAAGAAAAGTTACGAGGGGCGGGCGGGGCACCAGCCAAAGCCGTAATTTTAGCTTGTATCCCCCGGCTCAAAGCCGAAGTTGTGCAAACCCGCTGATTCGACGACAATGTGGGCAGGGGAATCCGCAGGGCTCGCAGGGATTAGCTGCTGGGCGGTGCAGCGCGGAAACTCCATATCCTATTTGCGCACAAAGTTTCTCCTTGGCCTTGTCATTCTGCGTGTGCAACACCTTCAGTGCACTTGGGAAAATATCTGTCGAGTTCTATAAGATAACTATTATAATTATAGCTTTCATAGCTTTCTCCTTGTTTCAAGTTCTTAATTTTTTTTTTGCAAGTATTCAAGGTTATTATTTAAGCTTTTAATGAACTGATTGCATCAGTATCGTAGTAGTAGTGTGCCTGTATGCATCTTTTTACAAAATCTCTTCTTTTAGAGTTGTATTTTATAGTAGTATGGTAACTCTGGTAGGATATTGCAAGTCATGCTCATCAGTTGCTATTTTTTGTAGATTTTTATAGATTCTTTTTAGGCTTATATTAATAAATATATTATGGAAATCACTAAACTTTATTTAAAGTTGAAATCTCCATAAGATTGTCTACGTATATCAAAATATTTTTATATATTTTATGCGTGTCTTAATAAATGTATTACGGAAATCACTAAGCTTTATTTAAAGTTGAAATCTCCATAACGATTGATACTTACTTAAAAATAATTTTAAAAATACCCTTTTTTAACATAAGAGTCATCTTAAATACTTTCTTCTGGCCACCAACTACATTCAGAATCTCTGGCAAATTTGACTTCAAGTGCACATCCCGCTATTAGATCATGGTCAGAGACACCCGCACCTTTTAAGGTCCTTTGTCCCAGGACCTTTCACTCACCCTTGTCGTTCGGATCGAATTCAGCCTCGAGCTCGGCTTTGGTTGGCTCTGCGGCGGCTGCCTCGGCGGCGGCTGCCGATGGAGCTGCTCCGGCGGCGCTGCCATTGTTGGTCGCAGTTTTGGTTTCCGACTTTTTCATGGTTTCTCTCACTTTGTGGCCTCGAAAGACGGCTTGGATTTTTGTTGCGGCTTTGGCTGTAATTAAGAGTGGAGAAATGAGATGTAGAATAATCGAGTCAAATTTCTATAAATAAAAAATGCAATTGCAGAGACTGGCATTCTATTTATTGCTCTTTCCTTTAAAGATAAGGATTATCAGGATATGAAAAAGTTCCTTATTAAGACACGTGTGTGGCGTAAAAATCTAAGAGCGAATAAAAACATCATCACCTTTTGCGAATAATAAACTTTCGAACTTTCTCTCTCTCCTCCCTCCTCCCTCCTAGTTGTATAACTTTCTCCCCGATTGGCTCCTTGCCTTTCTTTGCTTATGTTTCTCTCCCATCAGTATAAATCGATACAAGTGAGTTTTATTATGGCCAGAGCTATCATGTGTGGGGGAGCAACTTTTGCTTTGGCACATCATCGACAGTTCTTAAAACTTCGGCTGCAGCTTTCAGGCAATTAACTTCAAAGGGGTTGTCATGCCCGTTGCCCGTTGCCCGAGTCCGCCCGACGGGGCTACTCAATCGATTTTGAATCGAGCTGAGCGAATTTTCGGAATTTTTGGCCCCTTGCCAACTGAGTGCTCGGCTCAAAGGATAAAAGGGAAACGCGAGAAGGACGAGGCAGGGTGGGGGGAAAGCCCTGCCCTGCTAATAAACTTGAAGCGCAAGTTTCGTGAAGGAGGAAGGAAGGAAGACGTGGAAGGCTATGTGCAATAAACAGAAATATATTGAGTATGTTCCTGTTACCCATTTTGTGGCCCACACCTCCGCCCGCTGCCTGCCCGGGTCAGCATTCATTTTTTATGGCATTTTTCACGCAGATACCGACAAAAAAAAAAGGCAACCGTCGTCCTTGAATAAGTTATAATAAATTGACACGTAAGGCTTTCGGTATTCCAGCCAAACACTATCAATAAGGCAGAGCCAAGTCGGAGCGAAACCGAAACCGAAACCGTTGCTAAAAAATAGTTGTTTGTGCTTGGCACAAGGTTGCTCTAGTCCGGGGGGGTGTTTTGTGGGCGGTAGGCGGGTGGGCCGATAAGTCCTGGGCCGCAGGGTGTGGCAAGGTTGCCGCTGTCAAGTGGCGAGTGCTACGCTTTTAATAGCTGCCCAAGTGCTCGGCTCTGCTATTAAATCATCGAACATCAATCGGCTGTATCAAGATCCGAACTAAAACGGCATTGAGCTCTCTATAGTTACGGAGGTCCTTTAAGGATTATCCGACTTTGAAATGGTCCTGGCTTTCATTGTATTTCGAAGCAAATAAAAACATATTTACTTCTCTGTGGCTTCGGGGCCTTCCGCTTGTAAAAATCTCATATATATTGCACGAAGGCTGCTTTTTTAATAAATTCCCACAGAACCGTAAAATGTTTATTTGTTTTTCACCCTAGAAAAAAAAATGCAAATTTAACGCTGAATTGGATTTATTAATCCGCCATCTGTTCAAATTTCTAGGGGCTCTGGTTTATACTTTTTTGTTTTAAGCTAGCCTTCTGGGATAGCCTGAAATATTTAAATACTTTAAACAAATTCTGTAGGAAAAGTCAAATTGCAAATGCTTCAAGTCTGGCTTGCTTCAATTTCTAATTAAAACTTTTGTTTGCCATTTTAAAATCAGTTCTCTGTTTTGTTTATGACTCAAATTGCATGGCATTAAACATCAATAAATTATAGTTATAAACTAAAAACGGGAAAATGAAAATTTATATCTGGCTGTATTGTGGAGCCTAATGGCCTCGGCTTTAGTGAGACTATAAAGTGCAGTGAATTATGTGTGGCAAGGTTATTAAATAAATTTTGCATGCGGCTCATTAAACCTGACAGCAGCAAAAATACATTTTCGGGAAAGTAAACATGCCGAAGCAAGGCCCTCTTCTCCGGTTCCGAGCACTCAAATGGCCACAAAAATTGAATAACCACAGCCGGAGGGTGGGGGAGCAGAGCAGGTGAGCAGGTGAGCAGGGGAGCAGGGAAGCAGGTGAGCAGGTGAGCAGGTGAGCAGGTGAGCCGTTGAGGCATCTCCAAGCTGGTGAGTTCGCACCTGAGACTCCTTCCACTCGCACGCAACGCGTGTGTTAAGAGCCTGACACTAAACGCAGCACGCGTCCAATTACACACGGCTCGGGTGCCAAGGCGGTGCCAGGAACAGGCTCCGCACGTGGAAAGCCATCTTCGTGCTTAATTCATTCATAATTTGACATTTGCCGAGCCATAACCCGGAATCATTTCCGCTTCCGGCAGGAAAAATATGATTAAATTTGTCATGCTCGTCGACGTCTTCTGCTCCATTCCAGGCTCCTTAGCTGCCAGGGGAATTGCGGATGCGGAATGGAGTCCTGCCTGCCTCTGAGTGTGCCACAATGACCGAGTAAGTTATTTACGTAATTAAAATTCACTGGCAAACGTCTCTCTTATTCCGGCTCCTTCCTTTTCTCTCTTCTCCGACTCCGTTTTCGTTCTCCATCCTCAGTTCCCTGCCCTTTCCATCTTCTGTCTGGACCCTGTCAATTGTCGCTTGTCCTGGAAAGGACTTTGAAAATGTTTTCTCCATAATTAATGCAATTCCAGAGTTTAGATTTGTGGGCGTTTTGACAGCTGGAATGGGGTTGTCTAGAAATACTAATTGGAACGACAGCAAAATGCCGTATATTGTTATGAATATTTTTAACTTTGAGTTGTCCCTAAAATTAGGACATATAAAACCCCATTTAAGGACCTAAAAATGCGTAAGTCTGAGGTCTTCTTAACAGCATAATCTGACCAAAAATGAAATGTCAGCCAATAGCATATATAATTCGATTCACAGTTTAAAGCTTTATTATTTATAAATAAAATATTTAAATATTAAAATAAAAAATTTTTGATCGATTTTTTAAAATTTTATAAGGGGTTACATCATTAAAATTGTCAAAAATTAACAAAAATTTTATGTTCTTTAATTTCTAAAGCCGGTATGCAAATTAATTTGCCAAATAAAAACTAATATAGAACAGCTTTCCGAACTGAATTTAAGGTTATTTTGGCTGAGTTATGAATATTTTTAACCTTGAGTTGTCTTCAAAATTAGGACATAAGCCAAAAATAGAATGACAGCCAAAAGACGTATATAGTCCGATTCGCCATTCAAATCAAGAGGCAGCTTGTCACTCTCGTTAATTTATTTCGATTTAGCATGGCTGCCTTAATGTATAACCTGCCCTGGAAACATATACTTCTCCTCCTTGGGCATCGCCTGCAGCAAATTACGTGCAATTTATTATTTTAATTAAATTGTTGGTTGTCAGCCACCAGGTTGCTGCAATTTTATTTGAATTTTACTTGGCATTAAAACGAACACTCAGGTGGCCCAGTTCGCTTGTAAAAATAAGTATAAAGGCGGCAGCAAAAATGGTAGCCCGAGGCGAACAATGCCTGGAGAATATTAAAACGAATGAGTTATGCACGAGGCGAGATACAGCAGCGGAGCTGAAGAAAAACTTGCCCCAGCTGTGAGTCTTGGCCTTAGAGAACCATAAGCAGCGAGCCCAGTTGAGCCGGAACTTAAATAAATAAGCAAAAGAGCAAACAGCGAGTCCAGGGCAGCAGGAAGCAAACAGCGTCTCGGATTTCTTTCTGTTTGAGGAAGACATTTTATTTATAAAGATTTCCGGTTTCCTTGGTGTAAGTGTAGTTTAAGAGGACGTTCAGTCGTAATGTGAGCAGCTCTTAAAAATTAGGGTTTTTTTTAAGGATTCGAGCTTATGGGTAATTGTAACTAATGCCAAGCCTAGACAGGAACCATTGAGACGAGCGAGCAGCACGACGAGTAAAGACAACGAGTATAGTCGGCGAGTAAGAACGAAATAATTAGAATAAGTTATAGTTGGGAAACAACGAGAGAGGCCTTTAAAACAACGATCGAGATTTTTTCGTCATTTCGCAAAATACATATTTTTTTAAATATTATATTAAATAAATACTTAGAATATCAACCCATTGCATAATTGGTTACATAGACCCCCATAAAACTATCCTGCATCATTGCTAATTGGAGGCCAAGGACAGACCCTGCTCTTAGTGTCCTTTTTGATACCCCTGACCACACACGACTCATTAGGCCCAACTGCCTGTCAGATAGCTTCACCCTTGACAGCCATTTAAGCCTGACAATGTCCATTAAATGTTCATATATAGTGCTCAGGAAACTTTTTCCCACTCCCATTCACTTATCTGGCCACTTGGGTCCATGGTCGAGGGCTGGTTTTTGATGAGCTCCATCGCCTCTTCTCACCTGAGAGGCGGCGGCGTGCTTGATGTGATCTATTTGTGGCTGCGATAATACACGTGTGTCATATTTCTGTGGCAAATTAATGGCTCACAAATAAAGTGATTTATTTATGAGCTTTGTAGGCCGGCAAGGCTAAAGTGTAACTCAATTGTTATCGTCTAGCAGACGACGGCACACTCAACACACTGGTTTTGTGCAGTCATAATTTATTTGGCTGATTTATATTATTTATTTCCGTGACTGTAAACGGTTGCCATGTCCATGTCCCCGGTAATTCCTACTGTGCGTGGCGAACACTACCTACTACCAACTCGTTTCAGCCACGACCTTCGCTGATTACAGTTTTGTAAAACGCAAACATTTATCAGGCGGTTGTTTCGTTTGGTTTTTCGCTTTGGGGGGCTCACGACAGCGAAATGTTTGTCGCACGTGCTGGCAACCGCAAATGGGGAGCGGGGAACGGCAACTATTCTGATATATTGTAGGGAAATTGTTGGGAAATGGCAGACACAAACCGCACTATGTCACTCCGAAACAGTTGTGGGTTATCGATTTCAACTGTGAAGTAGTCTTTTCCAATCAAAGGCCTATTCTATTTCCTGCAGGAGCTTGAACTAAAGAAGGACCTGGACTTTATGCAGTGCCATTTGCCTAGCCGGACTCACCTAATTGTTGGACCTAGCCCCGGGCGAAGTTATGTGCAGAGCCCAGCGGTCTAATTGTGTCGTAAATTACAGGCCTTATCTGAGTTAAATGTGACTTACCAACACTGGCTGGCTGGCACTCACAATCAGATCGGCCATAATGAACAGGCTTTGCATAATTAAACCCAGGCAAACCACAACTCTCCCTCTCCATAATGGACAAGTAGGAAAAGTGCCCTGGGAAGGGCAGGCGGAAGGCGTAATTCATGTGTGTGCTGCGATAAAAACCAATTTAAAAGTTCGAAACAATGCCAAATGATTCATTTATTTCTATTATAATTTATCTCTTCATTTTTACACGCAGTGCACGCTTCAAATTCAATTTGGATGCTCTCTTATATCAGCGAAAAAGCCTTTTCACACGGATTGGCTCCCTTAATTGATTTTTATGTTTTACCAAAAGAAATAAATATATTTCGATAGTCCTTACAATTAATTTCCATTGGAGTGGCCATTGAATGTTTTATTCCATAGTCAGAGCACGATCTTTCGATATGCTGTCGCCCTTTTAAACATTTGTAAAGTTAGGCATACGCCACGTGGGCCCCGGGGCAAGGGACAAAGATAAACTTTAACTATTTGATATGCAAGATGGCGCAGGCCTAGAAAATTATGAAGACAAAAAACCTGATGACACCATTGAGCCCAAGTCCCGGCTGGGAATTGGGCGATGAGCCATGAGCTGGTCACGTTCTACTTTAGAGAATAAAAAAATAAATAATTCCATTTGTTGACAATTTGCTTACGTGCGCCGAAGTAATTTTTTTCAACTATTTGCTCAACAAACTGTTAGCGTTGATTAAATACATTTGCTTCCAAATATACATTCTTAATTGGTGTGAAAAATCACTGATTGTAAATGAAGTTAAGCCAACTTTAAAACTCAATTTGGCGATGGTTCTGATTTAACTAACTTTGTTATTCTGAAAGGATACATTGCTAAAGTTGGAATGTAGAATGGCCTGAGTATTAAAGACATTCAAGCTAGGATTTTCCATTGTTTAAGGAAAAAACTACAAAGAAATCTCTTTCAAAGTGCCAAGAAAAGCTTAAAACAATTGTTAAGCCATTAAATCGAATCTTCTCAAGTTGAACATGCTGCTAGTAAACCGGATGTGTTCAGGTTGCTTGGGCTTCACGGTACGCTCTTCCATTACCATATTTCCGGTCTATTTACAAATAAAAAAGCACTCAGAATATTCCACGCGTGCTTCCCTCTTTACTTAACTCTAGCGGAAACTTGCGAGCGTGTGCAATATTTATTATTAAAATACTACTCAAAATTCGCCAGGAACTTTCGGCAACAAAATTAAAACAACCAAAGCGCGCCAACGCAGCACAAAAAGTTTGCGGAAAACTATGGACAAAAAAATACGTTCTGCTACCATTTCTCATTTCCCATTTCCCAGTTTTCCATTTGCCTCTTTTTCCAGATTCAATTTCCCAACTAACCGGCCACAGAGACAGAAAGAGTTTCGGCAAAACTATGTGGCCAGAACACTGCCCGACCTTCAAAGTTGCATTTATTAATAAAGAAGAACCCACTAGCATGACTGAAACAGGACCCCACCGTGTCTTTGGGATTGCCCTCCTTTAGTGCAGGACAATTCAAGTTGAAACTTATTACGTCGATGATGGGGGAGCAACAAGCTACCAGGACGATAGAGCCGGAGTGCAAGTGCAAAGGGTTCTGCTCCTGGCTCCTGGCAAAGGCCAGAGTTCAGGTTGCGCGGTAGCGCTAAGTGCCTGCCCGCTGCCTTTGCCGGCATGCCAAATGGCAATTTGCTGCCAGGTTCTCCCGGTCAGAGGTCCAATAATTTCCAAGGCTCTTGATGCTCGACCACGTCGGGGTCATTGAGTTGAGTACTAATCGTGGATAGCAGGTACAGAATACCGAGCACACCCAAGGCATGCGATTAGGTTCATTTGATAAGAACTTCATGAAGAGCATGTGGGGAAGCTTAAAAAGGATAATAAATATGAAAAGTGGTTTGAAAATCTCCTGATTTCAAAAGGCAGCTTAGGGTTTCTTTTTCTGTATGTGTTAAGTACAATTAGACAACCAAAAGCTTGTATATATACCAAAAATTCATCTATAAACCACGTAAACCGCATAAAACCACACAAAGCTTTCGCAGAGTGATATTTGTATTAAATATTATTATAAAGGTTGTTTCCTCTACCCAGCTTTTTTGGAGTTTGAGTATTAATTGCAGGCTGACATGCGAAAAATTAATTTTCACCTTTTCTGTTTGGGTATGTATGGGTGTGCAAAAAACAGGCCATTAAAAAACTTAACGAAGCGTCATGCTTACGAGGAAATCTTTTACTTTTCCTGCCGGCATCGGCCACGTTTCCTTTTCCATTTTCACTTTCATTATTTTGCCGAACAGCGCTTTTCCGTTGGCCTTTTCCGTGCTTTTTTGTTGTTTTGTTTGCCGCTGATGCGTGAGCTATTGACTGCCATTGTTTGTTTGTTATTGCTGTAGTTGTGAAAAGTGGTTCGCATCGTTATTGTTGCCTTTGTTTTTCTCTTATATTTATTGTCGTAATTTATACTTAAACTTGTGCCCGTTGCCATTGCCAGGATTTCAGCCACACTTTTTGTGTTGCTTTATTGTTGGCATTTTTGTTTATGGGGCTGTCGCCTTTTGTTTGTCCTTAGGTGAGATGGTTATTGTTCTGGTTATGGAAGAGCATATTTTGTACGTGTGCTCATTTAAATGTCAGTTAAAATTAGCAAAACTGTCTGCTCATGAGCGAAAATAAATTCCGAAGCGCTGAGAGGTACAGTCTAAATTGTGAGTTTCATCTGACAGCTATGGAGTTGGAGAGGATAAATGTCATAACGAGTTTGGCGGTTTTCGAGTGAAAACTTAGATGAATAATTGATGGCAAAAGTCGGACGATTGAGGCTAAAGTTACCTGAAAATGTGGCTAAAGTGTGGTGAATAAAATGTAATATATTGACAAAGTTTAATATTGTAACGAATTGAGCCGTGCAAATTATGCTTTATTACAGGAAGCCGAGTGCATACATATTTATTAGGTGGAAATAGATTGCCAGCCATTATATTGATTCCTATAGATTCTTTATTTTTATAACAGAGAGAGCAAAAAAGTTAGATTTTCAAAAGAGAGAGAGAGAAGCTATTTGACAGCTGGGATGCCCACTTGCTTCAATCGCCTTTAGCTTGAAGTTGCCACCAAGTTTTGCAACGGTAACGATGGGAAGGAAGGGTCGCTTAAAGTTGCCACCTAGTTTAGCACAAGGGATAGGGTTGCTACAACTTTTAAGCAGCTTTTAAAATTGTTTTTTTTTTTTTTATGGTAAGATGTACATTTCTCAGTGGTTATGTGTCTTACAAAGTCATCATAGAACTTATGACATACTAAAATGCTGATTATAGTGAATTGCTACAAACTGAGTCCCGGATAAACATCCCCGCTAATATATTCACAATTGTCCATTAATTTTTTATTATCCATAAATGCTTCCAAGACAAAATAAACCAAGTATATTTACTGGGTCACATACGAGTCCTAAACCCATTTTGCATTATACACACATAATTCGTTAGACCATCCAACTGTCCCCCAATCTCAATTGGGTTAATTCCGCTGTCAGTGTCACAAAATAAATGACACGAGCACAGGCTAAGTCAAATTAAGTATCATGTCATGTGTGCGAATGTTTTCTGGAGACCCCAAGGAGACCTTAGCAAAGTGGACTAAACATTTCACTTCCATTTGCCCCGTCAGCCGCAAAAGAAAAGCTTGGCCAACCACTCAATTAGACAGGGGGACGGAAAACAGAATTAAATTAACTGGTGGCTGCCCCAAAAGAGTCATAACAGAAGCGAAGGTCCCCGGAACACTCTTAAATATAGTATGGTACCTCCTCCCATATGTATATATACGTAGTATGGTAGTATGGAGAGCTCTGCGTGTGTAGTCCAATGCAAACATGCAAATGTAAACATTGAGTGAAAAGGAGACGCTCGGTCTCGAGTGTCATTTTGTGGCATTTTGGTGCTTGTAGCAGCAGAGGAAATGGAAGAACAACAAGCTCATCAATAGACAACACTCACAACTTCCACAGCAAGTCGCTGGTTGGCTATAAAGCGACCAGACTTAACGATGATCTGGAGAGTAAAAACCAGGAAACAAGATAGAGACACAGAGATAAAAATTAAAAAAAAAAATTGGGATTTATATGAAACAGATTAAAAGGATAACCCTAAAGGATTTGTCAAGCAAAAGTGAATATTAATACATTTCTTTAGAATATTCTGCATCACTATAAAGCTTCAAATTATTGGTTACTTGTATTGGTGTGTAAAATTCCATATACGTACAGAGAGAATTAACTTTAATTTATATAATTTATATAACTTATCTCTATTTACAAATATGCAACATAAACATGTAATAACATATTTTAAGCGTAGATTTACTTTTAAAAGATCTTTACTTTATAAAATATTTAGCAAAGCATTTATATTTATTTTGAGATATCAAGTGTTTCTAATATACCTGAAAGTATGCAGTATTTTTGTATTCACGATATACTTTTCCTATCACATTTAAAGGCAACTTTGTTATATATCTTTTTAAAAGGACTTAACACCATTAAATATCTAGTAACAGATTATTTTCTTTCCCCGGCTACAAAGGAGTGTTTGGATTTCTCTATACCCATTTCTCACCGAGCTCCTAACAAATTACTAACAGCTGAAATAATCCATTGGCTCTTGTACAGTTGATTAGCCAACAAGGGTGCGATTTTTCAAGGGCCCAGCAAATATGAGGTCTGAAAAAGCAAAAGCCTTAAATTTTTGCAGCTGTTGAGTGGGAGTTTTAAGCCGACCGGAATTTGTATTTAAGTGTGGGAGTTGTTTTTTGTTGCTCTGTGGGTAAAAGTCAACAGTGGGAAACGCAGCTGAGCTGAAAAGCAGCTTACCGAATTGTTTGTCGCTCAGAAATGTTTGCCAACTGACAACAGAGTTGTTTAGAGGAGAACGAGGAAACATTCCCGAAATGCCAATTGGAAAATAATCATGGGGAGAAGCTGCCAGATAGCTGCCAGGTTTTTCAAGGCACAGATAGATAGATAGATTGCACAGATATAGATAGAGTGGCACATGTCGAACAGCGGAACATGCTTATTTGAAATTTATTCTAGTGCAACTTCCTTCCTCTCGCTCTATATCTTTTATGCAGTTTGCCAAATTGATTTTATGCTCGAAATTCTCTGAGCAAATTTGCATTTCAATGTTGTCGCAATTAAATATTAAAATCAATTAAAGCCCCCGAGCAGCTCCTGCAGTCAGCCCGCCCTGGTTTTGGCTGCTGCTTGAGTTTGGCCAGGTAACCGAACCTCGTCTGTCTGTGTTTACCCAAAAACAATTTTTGGGGCCCCTGGAGGCGCTTCTTGTATGTGTAATGGGAAAGTGCAGCCCTCGGCAGTGGTTTAATTATAAATACGAAAAGCGAAAAAGCAAAAAACAAGCAGATGATGACACATAAGATAAGAGATTAAACCGACTCGAGCCGGAGATAATTGAGATGGAGATTAATTTTAATGGGATTTTCGATTTATTGAGCATGAATTTCTGAGAGTTCCCGGAATTATGTGCCAACGAGGAAAATAAATTGACGTTAATTGCTTCGACATCAAAACAAATATCCTTATAGCTTTTCATTATTTAATTCCTAGAAAATGTGGATTTCTTTTTGTAATTTTATTTATTAATATTTAATAAATAGGATTATTAATTCTTCCAATGAAAAGCCAAGATTGATTACATTTTTTTCAGGGGAATACAAAGAATTTATATGACTTTCGAAATGATAAAAGTCTTCCCAAACTTGGCCCCAGTTCCTAGCAGAATTCTTTCCAATTAAAGGGAATTCCCCTTGCTCCAATCAGAGTCATAAATCAAGGGCCTTGGCTAGCTCTTCAGTATGATATCCTTCTTCCAACCACATATTTCATAATAACAAGGAATGCTGGAGCCCAATAGTTTGTGTTGTAAAAACCAGAAATAACCACAAAAGGAATACTCCGCATTGCGAGCAAGTAGACAGCCAGCAAGCTGGCGATTCCTGCCGCTCTTTGTAGTTCAACTCCTGGGATATATATAAATATATATACACATATATATATGCAAAAGCAAAAATACTGAGCGGCGATTTTGTAGTCCCAACAATTCCCGAAGCGGAAGGGCAAATAACAACAACGAGAAGTATGCGCAAAAAGGACTCGCAACCATTTGGCCTGGAGCTCTGCTGCCGGTCCTCATCCTCGTCCTTCGGCCCTCTCCTTGTCGCTCTCCGGTCGCAATTTAAAAGCGGATAATAAAAACGGATTTACAGTTATGAGCACAAACATGCCGTAAAGCAAATAAATGCGAGAAGAAATCCAAGCGAAGGTGGTAAATTCTCGCATTTACAGGACCTTGGCCTGACCCACGACGGCCCCTGGACCTGCCCATTCCTCCGTTCTCGTCCTGGACAAACACGACCAATCCAATTAAAGCGAAAGCAATTTCACGAAAAACCATTCCAGCCTTGAGGTCTTGCTTCTTAAAAGCGAAAGATACATTTGATAGCGGCTAAGTAGAGCGCTCGGTTTAATTAGATACTCGAACTCGTTCTCGAAAAGCTCTCGGGAACCGATTAACAAAGGCCAAAGGCACTGAAAAGCGTTTTGTCTCGCATTGTCTTGCTTGAAGGACTCGTGGACAGTTGCATTGTCAGCGCTGCTGCGGCGACGTGCCACAAAGGGTTTCCGCCATGGGGGCTGTAGGCGGCGGCGGCGGCGGAGGTCCTCCCAGAATGACACACTTAATGCACTCAAGGATTCGAGGATGGGACATTTTCCACCATTCAATTGGATGGCCGATGAGACCTGGAGAGGCCCGATCGTTGGGTATTCCTTGTGATGGTATTGGTTGTCTATATTTTATATTATTATATATATATTTATATTACTTATATTATAAATTATTATTTAGCATATGTGCAATTTAGTTTAAAGATATTTTAATAGAGGTATAGTAATTGTTTTCAATTATTTCCCTTATACATTCTCTACATTTCTATAAGGACATCATCAGCCTCAATAATTATAGAAATAAGTAAAATGTTTCCATAATGAAAAGAAGACTGTTTCTAATATAAGTTTGAGTCCCTTTTAGTTAATGTGATTATGCACATTTCCATAATTTCAAGGATATAAGCCTAGTCCTTACAGTTCCCTTTCTTACTTTCCCTTTCTGCTTGTGAATTTTTATTTGAGTTTGCCGCCTTATCGAAAATGGGGGCGACATTATCGGCGCTTGCATCTACGTCATTGCACATTAAAATTGCAAAAAATACGACACAGTCGAGTGGCTCTTTGGCGTGGAGGTCCTTCAGGCGGCGCACCAACGCCAGTGACAGGACTTGTGCCTTTACCAATACCAATAACCGAACACATACACATACACACATCGAGCAGCACGTAAGACTTTCAATCAGGGTGCATTGGAATGGAAATTCTGCGCTGCAGCGCAGAAAAGGAAGGAAATATATGCTCGACTGGCTGTCTGACGGAGGGCGGATACTCCGCCCCGACCCGGACCCGGACCCGGATCCATATCCGTGTATTGAGCAACTGATGGACTGTTCCTGGCTGTCCCAACTAACTGTATCAAATGTCCCGAGGACAGCTTATGCGGCGTCATCCGATCTTAGCTTCCTCTGGCCATAAGAGGGTGAAATTGGGTGGGATGGCTTCGGGGGGGTGGTGACTTCTTGGTGGCCATAACAAGGTTGCTCTCAGTCGGTTGCTGTGGCAGCAACTCAGAGCCCGAGGCAACGGCAACTTTGCCTCTGACTTTGCATACTTTGAACTTTGCCAATACATTATATGTAGTAGTTTGTTGACTGGCTGCAGTCAATGTTGTTAGGGAAAAAAGTCAAAAGCCTTGACAGAATGTCTTGGAAGAAATATGGAGAGTGCACGCCAAGATGTTGGACTTTCTCAAGTCAATCCGGCCAGGAAAGAGATTTATCAAAGCTGGGATACATCTTTACAAAATTGGCTTAAAGTGGACCACAGTAGCTAGGATAATAAGTGATATAACGGGGTACTTTCCGGTTAATTTGAATCAAATAAAAATATTCGCTTGACTTGGCTTACTTTACATTACATTGAATATATATATATATGTCAAAGGATAAATGTAAATACAAAACTTTAAAATATGAACAGCATTGTCTTGGAAATAGAATGAAGTTCCAGGAGTTAATAAAGGCCTACAAGTGCTTATCTGTCCACAAAAGATTTATCAAGCTACAAAATACACCTAAAAATGAATCTAAAGCTGCCTAAAATAGCCGAATAATAATTGATGGAAATGACTTATCTCAGGATAAATAAAACAAGCGGATAAAGGTTAGCTTCGGCCTGTCACATCTCACATTTGGAAATGCCTTGAGCAGCCACCTACACGCACTCCTTCTTAATATCCCGAGGCCGAGATACAGATGCGGATACATTTCAAACTTTGAGATACCTTTCCCCCTACGCACACTTCAGCGCTTTCAATTTCCTGGCGAATTAATGGAGCAGCGCCGACGAGCTCGAGCTCGAAACGGGCAGAGTCCCGGAATACAAATTCCATTTAATGACCGAAAATCCCTAACTGAAATAAATTTGATTTTATTGACTGCGAATCAGGAGCCAAGGGAGCAGCCGCCCGAATTTGAATTTTTGGCAGACAATGGACCTCCTGCTTTAGGAAATTACATTTTCAGGCCTCATTGTTGGGGGAACGAGAAACCGAAACAATGAATTATGATGTGGCCGAGCAAACAGAGTGATTTCCTTTGTGAACCTACCCTACCCCACCCAGTCCCCGACCCGAACACGTGCGTGCGCCTTGTCAACGGGGCGTATAAATCTTTTCGGCCACTGAATTCCTCGCCCCCTGCCGCAGCTTGGAGGGACCCGGCCAGACCCATTGCCATTAAATATTTAGGCAATTTGTAGATCTATAACGATTTGCCCCTAATGTGGGTTATATTTATGAGCACGGCCTGAATTATTCACCTTGTTCGGATCGGACACGGCCACGGCCCCTGGACTCTCGTTGGCGCCTGCCACTCGGCATTGGGTAATTTATTAGCCACGTCTCCCAATATTTAATTGAATACGGTGTCGCAGCGTTAGACAAATGGCTGGCCCGGCCTGGCCCAGCTGGCGATGCGTACCGTGAAAAGTGCGCCACTAAATTGCAGGCCATCGGCTGCCGAGTCCTGTCCTGGCGTGGGTTTATTAATAGAAGAACCATTTGGGCAGCGGGGCTAAGTGATGGATTTTTGGAATTTGAGCTGGCTGGATTAAAATAGAAGTGAACTTTACGAAGGACTTGGGTGTTTGTGTGGGCAGTTGACAGATGTTGAGCAGTGGAAGCCGCCCTATACTTAAATAATCATTTTAAAAGACCAATACTTAAGTTCTGTGATATATTAAGACCACAAAGTATGCAATAAACATCTTTATTAAACCCTGATTTCCCGAATCAGTCTTAATTGTCTTTATATTCGCAGTTTTATTATAGTTCATGTATACTTAAAATTTCCAAACCAAAACCCTAACTATTCCCCTTATTGCAAATCTGTTGGTTAACTCTAATTAAACACTTCATCATCATCTAACCATGCAAACCATGTTCAAACTTTCGAGTGGTAAGTCAAATTTATGCGAGGCAAAGCCCGGGGCTTGGCTTTCGAGCCCAACCAACCATTAAAGATGCAAAGTCAACACAGCCGGAGCTAGAGCCCGAAAAGTTTGCATTTTGGCTGGCACACGCGGCGTATGAGCAACGCGGCGTATGAGCAACGCAACGCAACGCAGCGCAAGGCAAGGAAAGTCGGCCGGGCGACAATTTAACGCGCTGATTGACGAGCAAACACGAAGGGCTGAAAGCGGTCGACTTGGCCAGGAAAATAACTGTTTGCCAATGGCATTAATTATGTGGCCAGCACTCTGGGGGCGGCGGGTGGCACAACATGTCACGAGAGCTGGACTAGTTGTGCATTATGATTTGACGAGCCGGGAGTTGGCCTGGCTATTGATTTGAAAACAACAGAGTGTGTGGCCACAGAGTAAAAATGCCAGAGTATATCTGAAATTGAATTACGGCCCAGCTGAATGCGCAGCGCAGAAGTCAAAGTCAGTGTCAACAGGACACACGTTTCCAATTTGTTGGGAGTCCTTACATATCCTGGGGAGTATCTGCATGAAGGGCGCCTCGCCACGTCACTTGACATCTGTATAAACAGGGGCGGACGGGAGGCGGAATATGAAATACAGCATATACACCATATACACCGCAGAGACAGTATGAAATGCTGCTCTGCCAGGACATTCATGTCGCCCATTTTCCTCTCCCTGTGTTTTGTTGTTATGCGCCTGAATGATTTCTTTTGTGAAATTGATAACTCTCTGCCTGTATGTGTGCTGTGTGTGGATGTCCTGTATGCGAGATTGTTTGGAATGCCTCGGATCCCTGCTCCACCCAGCTTTTGTTGCCTCAAGGCCCGAGGATTATAACAAATTAAAGTTGCCAAACAAAACTCTGAACGGGCGGATTTTATAGGAATATACACTTTTCGGTATTGTGCGAAAACATTGAGCAGTCATGTGGCAAGATAAAACATTGTTTGAAAAGTACACACTTCAGCATATATCCAGACAATGATGATAGCACGTGCTGCCGGTCACATGGGGGTGGCATGTCGGGCTTGAAGGAAACTCATTAATTTCGCTAATAAAAAGTATTCCTGTCAATTAACCCAGAAGATGATGCGAGTTCCGGGTCATGCTCAGCATTAAATGGTTGTTATATTAATGGTCTTGTTGGGACATTAAATAAACAAAGGGAATCTTTGTATAAATTTATCTTTAGATATTAAAGATCTGCAGTATTGGCATTTCCTTTAAAATGTATTTCTGTGTTGACAAAGATATAATAATAACATCTTTTCTTTTTGATATAGACTCTCCCCCATTAATTCTCCTCTATTTCAAACCCAATTCAAAAACTTCTCAAAAATAAATACCTCTTTCTCAGAAACCAACTTTAATAACCTCTTGATGTATTACCAATGAAGGCATATATTTGGTTTCCATTTTATTTCCTTTCTCGTGTGTTGCCATCCATCACATTTGTTTAATTTCATTTAGGCCTTCCGAGTGAGATTTAGAAAAAGAAAACAACTTGTCGTGTCTGCATTTGCATAACGCCTCTCGTTTCGTTTCGTTTCGTTTATTTATTTTTTCAAATTATGCGCTAAGCGGGTCTTGCCAATGATTGATTGGCCAAAGCGGCGGCACGGCATTAGCCATATATCCTTGACAAGGCCCGAAGCTCACGTAAAGCAAGTCATAAAAATATTTCACCGAATAATAAAAAGTGAAACGGAGAATGGAGAACGGAGATGGAAAAATAAAGAGACCTGCGAGCTGAGCCCCAGCCGGAATAACAAAACGTTGTAGGTCATGTGTCATCCGCAGAGTGCCGAGTTCCGTTTTTGTTTTCTTTCGCTCGTCGGCGGCTCGTGTTGCATGTGGCATGTTTGCTTGCACTCCGCCGGGAGAGGAGGAGCCTGAAGAGCCACCATCTATAGTACACAGCACATAGCCCGGGGTGTGACAAACTTTGGCACAGGACAATTCCGTGGCTGCTGCCACGGGCCCGAAATTGAATATTTAATTCTTGCTTTTGTCGCGCTTTGAAACAAATTCTTTTTCAGTTTGGGTGCGAGCACAAAGTGTAAGGCATTAATGAAATTCCGCCGCCAAAAGTTTGGGCAGCTGATGCACAGAAGCGCCCAGATGAGCCCCTGATGTGATGGCTTTGGGGCAAGTATTTCGAATAACTTTGGCTTAGTTTGACAACGAAATGTGAAAAGGAAATTGCTTTGGAATTTGTATTTTATAATATTGAAAATGTGGCGGAATTTATGTTAGCTGATTATCAACTTTGTGAAACATTGTGGGTATTTAGTAAGGAGTTAAAGGATTAATTAAATGGAAAATATATAACCCTAATCAACATAGTCACTACTTTTATAAAGGCCTTATTATTTACCTAAGTATTTCTTGTAATATTTTCTGAAAGCCTTAATTAGTATATTTTCCATAAAAAATATTTACAAGTTAATGAACTTCTGTATCTGTTAATATTTAAAATATTTGTGCTGTAGTGCACTTATAAAAAAATTTAAATATGTATAAGTGTAGTTTTTATATGGCTTTTTTTAAGTTAATTTAATTTATTAATTTATTATACATATATATTATATATTTCTATCGGAAATTCCTATTTACTCTTATTTTTCACATAAGAACACTACATAATTAGGAGGCTAAATTCAGTCATTCTACTTTTCTTTTTGATTTATTTTAGTTCGTCCCTTAGACTCGAATTAAATCATACATTTCGGGTTAATGACTCCCCTATATATATTTAAAAAAAACCCCATTAAAACCTCCTTCCTCTGCGTTTGTCTCTGTTAATCCTCCAACATCCTTCTGCGCTTTTACTGATCCCTTCTGGCGCCTATTTTAATGCCACTTAATTAAATTGGACGCTTCGCTAAAAGAGCTCTCGGCTCTCGGCTGCAAAAAAAAATAAAAAATGAACCCAAAGGGAAAAATTCACCCAGCTACATCAACACTCAATCATTAACCAACAAAAAAAAAAAGGAAAAAGAAATGACAAAGCGAATCAGGTCACAGAATATACTCGACAGGAAAAAAGAAATCGGAATAAATATTTCATTCCAGGACATTGCGGAAGCCCATAATTACCATCGTATGTCGATGTACGTAATAATAAAATCAAATATGCCAAGTTTGGGCTTTAATTTTAAGCTGATTAGATGCAAATAGCTGTGATAAAGATAAAAATGCCAAATCAATAACAAACTAAGTCGTTACCCCCGACTTCAACCTCCTCTCCTAGATGATGACACTTCAAAACAAACTACACAGCAAGGGGCAGAGGCAAGGGGCAGTGGCAGGAGGCAGAGTCAAGGGAAAAAATTGCACAGCACAGGCAGATTTTATGTTGTTTTTATGTTAAAAATAGGGGACTTGGAGGGACACGGCCAAGAGCGAGGCCAGAGTGTGAAGGCGGAACACACAAAAAGTTTTATTTATTCATGGGCACGGCGGAGTGGTGTGCGTCACCAGGAGGACTGAGATGTTACCCAACTGGAGGCCAAGAAATATTTATTTAACTATTGTAAACCCCTCAGATTTTTATGCAACTTGCAGGAACAGCAGAAAAATGCCATTCCCTGGCCTGGAAATACATTCAAAATATTAAAAAAAAATTTAACTAATAACTTTGACACTCTAGTTTGGAATTACTTCTAGAATTCTTTGGTACTTCATGTTACTGTAGTTATAAATATTAATAAATACCTTAGCTCCTTGCGAAAGAACTTGGCACAGAACTGGCAAACCGATAGTTGGCCTCACTCTATTAATATTTAAATTCGCGCGCACTTTCCCTTTTCTGAGAGGGCTCAAAGGACTTTCCGACTGACTTTCTTTGGGGGCAACCTATCGAACCGAGCGCTCCGCTTGATTTGTGAAACTGGCCTCGTTTGGCTCCGTGGGTTTGGTTAAAAACGTGCCTCTTCTGGCCCTGTTAACCGTTCGGCTCTGCCGACATCGGATCCCGATGTGGTCTCTTTGGGCCACTGTTAAACGGTGTTGACCGAAACGAGTCGAAAGTAGGTCTCGCCGCCAGGCGGGAACTGAGTGGGAAATTAATCGCAACACCTTGAGTGAAGTTGCCTGAGCTTTTAGCTTTTATTGTGAAATTCGGAAAGGCAAAGCTTCTGGCAGCTTTTCCATAATTTCCCCCTATTCTGTTCAGGCGCAATGCAGATAATCAATTTTATTGTAAATACCTGTTGGTGTCGCAAACAAGCTGTTGCTTTTGGTAAATTGTTAAATGCCAATAGTTACCTGAAAGTAGATTAAATTATATTGGAGTCAGTGAACATAAAGTTGGGTAAGCAACCGAAACACACAAAGAAATCACAAGTAACGGCCAAACTTTCTAATAAAGGGATTTTATGGATAGACATAAAGGAACTCTGTCAAGCTTTGGTTAGTTATGGAAAGGAATGCAGCGAGTTGAGCTTTTATAAAAGCTTTTTTTGGTTAGGAAAAGTGTTGCCAGCTAGAAATGTAATTCGGAATTTGGAAAATCTGTAGCTTAGAGAGAAGAAAACATGCCAATTAAATGTTAACGTTTATATACTTGGTTAGTCCAGAGTTAGTTGGAAAAATCTAAGGAGGAAACAGTGTAAAAAACGTGCAATCATATAGCCATCATCTTCCCATTTCTCGGCTACTTTTACGAAGAGTTCAGTACTTGGGACTAGTATTAGTATTAACGAGGAACACCAACAATTGCATTAACAATAACAACAACAACGACAACAACAGCGACACACAGATAGCAAGTATAGAATCTCTAGCTAAAACGATAATATTTGCTAGAACTTCGAGTATCCGCCAGCTGCCTCGGCAGGGGCAGCCAAGACGGATATCTTTGGGTAATCACACACCGGTTGAGGGCTTTGTTGTTGGCTAAAACGAATTGACATCGAATTTAAAGTCGAGATCCAAGTTTTTCAACGGATTTCGACGGAACTTTTTGCTGCCATGATGATGATGGTGATGTGGTATGTGTATCTCCACCTCCGGTTCTTCATCAGGTTCGGTTATTAATAGTATTTTTTTGGGGGGGATCATTTATCAATCATTTATTCGTGTGTGTGGCAGGGTGTGTGTACAGAGATAAATACATAAGAAAAACCATTAATATGGATTATATAATTATGTAAAATTATGCAATCAGAAGTAGGGATAGATAGAGCGAAATGGGTAATGAAGTGGTTGATTTAAATGTTTACTGAAGCAAAGTGAGAGTCGAGAACAGTTGCACATTCACATTTCACATTTCACATTTCACATTGACAAGACACACGCAATCGTAAATGTATCATAAGTGAAAACGGTGCGTATACGCAATATTTGTTTATACAAGTCTATTTCGCCGCAACACGCACGCCGCTTGAGGTCCTCTCGCATTTCCAGTGCCTTTTGTCACAATTTTTCCTCTAAGAGGGAACTCCCCTCATCAACGCCCCGGCCATACCATAAATTTTCAGCTAATTTCCCGCACACACAACTTTTTAATCATATAAATAGCAATAAAGAGTTCGCCTTAGTTTGGTTTTGTCTGCAGCGAAGAAAGGCGAAACTACCGAAATGAAATGTGAGCTCTTGAATGGAAGCTACATTGTCTGCGATTCTCTTTGTATATATCCCTGTGCCTGTGAAGTGCCATTTCCGGCGAAGTTATGGCATAAAAAATTGCCAAGTGGAGTTTGCCAAAGTTTAACTTGGGATAAGTACGTTCCAGAGTACGCAATAAACTTTGAGTACCTGCGAAGGGGAAAATGTGAGCTTGATAACGCAGTTTTTGTTTGATAAAACCATTGTCTCGTTGAAATATATGCATTATTTCCTTTACTGGAAGTCCCTAAGCCTTCTTTGAACTTCTTTTAGTCTTTTAATTAGTACACTTTGGAAAATAAAGCTTTAAATATCTGATTTTATTAGTTTCTTTGATTAGTTAATTTTTTATACATATTTATTATATTCTACTATTACTTTTAAGCAACTTTTATGAAGGGAAAGGGCAAAATCTTGTCAAATTTTATTATTCAGAGCTACAATCCTTATTAAATTCTAAAAAATATATATAAAACTTTATTAGAGATTTCTTAAATGACCTAAATGTAATGTAATAAAAATCCCTGGCTCTTTCCTCTTACACCACAGCATATCAGGCCACAAATAGGATATCCTCTGCTTTAGGCCATTCACAAACTTTTCCGTTTAGCTGCCATTCAATCCCCGAAAATAAGTTTGTCGGCTGAAACTGAACGTCATTACCCCGTCGTGGGCAGCCAATAAATTTCGAAACAATATCGATTATGTGTATATAAATTATATACCCGTTCACATAGAGCAGCAGCGGCAGTTCGGCCCGAGGCCAGACTTGAGAAATTCATTATGGAATTAGCTTGGCTCCAGCAGTTTCCATTTCCCTGTGCAAGCCGGCGGGCCCGAAACATAAAAGCATCACGGGCGAGGCTGGCAATGACAAGGCACTAACACCAGTGCGGGCAGGTCCTCGCACATACACACACATACGCAGGCACTCTGACAGGACTAAGTAAAGTCTACTCAAAGTTAGACATCGCACAGACGGCTGCCTGCCTCAACTTGTTTTCCCTGAACTTTTAATCAGCCCCCAAAAAATGTCGGGGGAAAACTTGCCTGCTCCTTTTCTCCTTTTTTTGGTGCGCACAATTATTCCCAAATTTGCCGAGCAACAAAAACATAATCAACTTAATTGTATAAAGAATGCTAAGCTCAAGAAAAGAAAAGAGCCACTAGACACGAAGACCTCCTAGAGCTAAGTAGAGCAAAAATAAGAGAAGACTATTTTATACCCAAAAAAGACCTTTATCTTATTAAGGATTCAAAGACCTTTATCTAGCTAAGGATAAAGTAAAATATATTATTAATAAAAAGTATTATATCAAAATGATAGAGATTATTTTGTTTTATTTTAATATCTATTAAAGAAGACACTCATATTATGGAAATAGTATAGAAGAAGCTAAGGAAATGTTTCTTAATGCCTTTAAATTGAAATAAATTTGTAGAATCTGTATTATTCAAAATATTATTATTTAAGTGTCTTCATTTTGTAGTTAACTCTCATTTAATATCATATCATGCACAAGAACATCTCTAATGTGTAAAATAAAGTCTTGTATTAATCACAAAAACCTTAAAACAACCTTTAATAAAGTCTAATTCAACTTTAAGCTCCTTTAACTACTCCAAATCTTCCTTAACCCGGCCTAATACATCCCTCCACTTATCAGCTCATCAAGCTTTTCCTGGAGATTACAACATTTTTGTATACAATCGGATTTGTCTTAAATTTGTGAATATTCAACCTTGCCACAGGAGGCCCAGCTTATGGACTCCGCCCCACCGAGGGGCTTACGAGGAATTTGGCGGGATAGGGTGAATCGGCGGCGCCAAGTTTATTGTCCTGGCGCAGGGGAGCGGGAGAGCATGATGGTGGTATTGGTGCTGTATGCTCGATTGCTACTTTATGCTTTGCTGCCCTCAACATACAATATTCCCCTGGTGCTGTTGTTGCTGGTAATACAATCAATTTCCGCTTTGTTTGTCAGGGAAACTCGGCTGCGAAGGAACGTGAAAGTGGCCCAGTGCTTTGACTTATTTTGAGCTCTACGCGAGGCGGAAGCAACAGCGCTCAGCTGCCTGCCAATACTGTTCAAACATGACGTATACGTAATGTGGCACCCGCCAATACACCCTGCCACCTCACTTAAGTACGGAGTACACACAGTTTTTAATTAAATTTGCTATTATCCGTATAATATATATATATATATATATATAGCGTATGTACGTAATATCCATTATCGTGTTTGAGGATAACAATGGATGGCACTTCATTAGTCGCCTGTTTGGCTGCCCAGGGCCATTTTGTCGGATCGAAGGCTTTGGTAGGGGACGGAATTTGGAATTTGTGAACAATAATACTGGTCGGGGCTGTCTGGCATTGGCTTTGTGCAATTAGCCTTTATGTTGTGTGCTCTTGATTAGGACAGGCACACACACAGCCCCAAAAGTGGAGCAGACACAGCAATATTTTCGGTCCAAGCGTGGTTGAAACTACTTTTTGGGTGGCCAGAGCTTCGATGAGTTTTATAAATAACAAATATCAGCCTATTTTCTGAAGCCTTGCCCTAATTAGGAAATTTCATAAATAGGAAATCACTGAAGCGGTAGGAGTAAATAAGCCATTATCGTTAAATAATCCAATTCCGTAATTTTGACGAGTCAATGATCCAAGCATAATAACAACCCAATAAATCTGGCTTTAAAGGCTCGATTCCAGGCCATAAACCACAGTTCTATATCGGCAATGCAAATAATCGTTTCCAATTATTCAAAGCTAACAGGCTCAATTCTTTCTGCTCTCTTTTTGGTTTATTCAAAAGCCCCGATTTGCCTGAAAAATGTATCAGCAGCACAAATACAAATTATATGCGCATACATTTACTGCCAGTGACAAAGAGACCAGGACAAAAGCAGGGCGAAGTGTCAAACTCCACCGATAAGCATCATAAATAATGTAGGCATATCAATTGCAACATAATAAATTCATAAGCCAGTCCACAAAGTCGGAGTAAGCAAATTCTGCTAGGCATTCGTACTTTCAGCGTGAAATTGAAACCGCTGTGGGTTTTTTATAAAAGAAAATGGGAGAATGGGAAGAGAACTTGTAGGAGGTTTTTTTTTCATATAAAAATATTATACAATAAATTCAGGCTGACAAAGAATTATTTAAGAAGAAAGAGGGTGGCTTGCCAGGCAAGAAAATCTATATAAAGTTTAATAAAAAGTATTCTAGCAGCAAAGTTAATATTTAATGGCCTATTTTTAGAAATAATAATAGCCTTGCCTACTTTTACAAGTGCTCCAGAGATTATTTAGTTTATTTTCTTTATTAAAATAAATTTTATAATAATTATAGTAAAAACCCCAATAATAAATCCCTGATCACGTCCACTGAATATAATAACCACAAACCAGTTAGCAAAATCAGCGCTTAAAAAGAGTTCCCTAAAAGGATATACATGGAGCTGTCACAGATCAAGTCCAATAAGCGAAATCCTGTCCCGGAACACAGCTTCGCATGAGAATGTCACAACCCAGAGTCCCAAAGGCAGCATCAACAGTCAAGGCGGAAGCTCTTCAATAAAACAGAGCAGCGACAATAATAACGAGCAAACCTGAACCGAATGAATGAATGGAAATATATTACACTGGGATAAAGTGGAAGCGGAGGATGGCAGGAAAGTATCCCGTTCACCGGATATCCAGCTGGCGAACGAGTGGGAAGCCCCAACAAATGTCAATTTATCATTTCCGCTGCGGAGGCGCCGCAAATTGCAGAGCTTAGGAAATGCTTTGCGCGCCTGTTTAAAAGGCATTTTAACAGGGCAAACACGCAGACATTAGGGCCGCTCGCCGGCACTCACACATCACCACCATCCATATAAATGGGCACTAATGGCGCACCCTTTCCCGCCCTTACAGAGTGGTATGCATAATTCTCTGTCTCTCCTCGGTCTCGCTGTCTTGGCGCCAGCGTTCTTCGGTATTGCGGCCATCCTGGTCCCGGAGTCGGACCCCACAGATATTAAATATCATTCGGGCACGCATTTCTGGCATTTGTCCGGCGCTTTAATGCCACCCGAGTGCCCAATTTTATGCATTTCTTTCGTGTAAATATGCCGCTGCCCCTGGCCCAGCTCCCCCCTCCTCCGTCGTCGCCGTATTATTCATATTTGTGGGCAAGGCCATTGCCAAAATGTATTTTTAGGCCAGGACGTCGGTGCCGAGCTATCTTCACTCGCTTTTCGCTTCTCGCTCAGCCAAATTGAAATTAATGCGTCGGGCCAACGTGGCGGATACGTGTTATTGGTACGGATGACTTCCCAGAACGCCCGGGCAAAACCAAATGGCCTGTAAACGTTCTGCTAAATTTGAATTTTAATGCCTTTAGCCTGGTAAAATTTAACGACTTTCGATATCTTTGCGAGAAAATATTTTATAGTTATTGATTTTTTGCCTGCATGTCACCGGAAGAGGTGTTCTGTGCCATTTTTTTAGGGAATTGGGTATACAATTTTATATATTTTACTACTAAGAAGAAAAACAATCCTTTTTCCTAACCAAAATCCTTTGAAAACCTTTAATAAATGCAAATATTGTGTAAAGTTGTAGTTAGTATATCTGCATAAATATATTTGTTCATTTTTAGAGAATGGGATAAGAGTTTGAAGTTCCCAGAATATATTTAACTATTAAACCTTCAACAAGTATGTTTAAATGCAAATTTCATGTCAAATTTTAGTTAGTATATCTGCATAAATATATTTGTTCTTTTTTAGGGAATAGGATAAGAGTTTGAAGTTCCCAGAATATATTTCACTATTAAACCTATAATAAATATTTTTAAATGCAAATTTCATGTCAAATTGTAGTTATTATATCTGCATAAATATATTTTGCGTCTTGAATAATATCCAAAAACTAAACAATTTATGAATATTCATGTGCAAACTATATGCTAATTTAATACGCTTTGTATTAAGTGAAATAATTTGTTTATTCCGCTTGGCTAATTGAATGCCTGTTTACACCCTTGGCCCGGCCAAGCCTGGAACTTATCAAAGGGGACACACCCCGTTGAAGGAATTGTGCTAATTAGACCGACAACGGCCACGCACATCAACATCGTCATGAAAGTGACCGCCGGCCAAGGGCCACTCCCTGTATGGGGAGCCAAGTGTAAACAAAATACGTGTTTCCTCGGAAAATCATTTGCTCAATAAATCAAATTGGCTGCGCTCGATGGAGCAGGTAGAACGAACACCTTATTTGCTCTCAATTAGCTGAACATTAACAGCACATTTCAGGCAGCAAGCAAGTTGCTACGGCCACGCCCTCAGTCTGAATTGAAAAGGCTTCGAGAGTCGTCAGAAAATTTAATTAAAATTATGCAAATTTCGACGATAGGCGACAGTATGGAGCTTATGTCGCCGCATGTCCTTAAAGGCGCCCGCAGTCTTTTTAAGCTGCCGCTAATGCCGTCTTTTGTGCGTGGAAATGGGATTTTGGTGCTCTTCTGCAGGGAATACGGAACTGGCACTTAATATGCCTGATTCCTCTCAGAAGGAGCTTCTTAGAGACGAAGCAAATTTGTATTAAATTGTCTTGATCTTTTAAATAATTTTATTTTTTATTAATTGATAAGTTAAAGCTCAAGTTAACTTAATTATAAATATGTATATCGATCAGCACCAACTCCACCTAAGTTCTTGAATATCCTTTAAAGAGTATCCTGTAGTACATGTTCTTCCCAATTCCCCGCTAGTGTGTGGAGTGCGCCGAGTTTAATTGCTTGTCTCTGAAAGAGCTGAACTCAAACACTGGCTGGGACTTATTTGCATTTCAGATTAGGCAAAGGCATCGGGAAAGGAGCTTTGCCAGGACTTAGCATGTTCCGCGCGCCCACCCCCCGCGCCCACCTCTGTTTGTTTAGGCTTATACTTTGCATGAGTTGACATCTTTATTGGCAATTTATGTCCCCTCTTGTCCAGTTCTCAGGTAATGCCAACAGGGCGTGGCCAGTACACAAGAAATGGAATGGAATGAAATGGGCAAAGCCATCACCATTTCTTAATTAGTTGACAGGCCGCAAAAATGGTGTGTTAAGTAAGCTGCCCTTCCGTTGGCGCTGCCGTTTCCGTTTCCGTTTCCGCTAAGCCATCGGCGGATTTATGCTTTTAATTTATTTTTACTTGCAGCCGGGAATGAAATCGTAAAGCAAAAGAATTGAAATACAGCCTACGTGTTTGTAATACCCAAAATCGTTAGCTGTCGTAACAGACGCCAGTTTTATGGTTGATTTGGGCTCTCGCCGCCTTTCTTTAAGTTTCTTTTTATGTTGCAAGCTCGTTTATGCTCTTCTGCAGAGCCAAAATCAAAAAAGTTTCGAGAGAGCGGCCTAAACTTTATAGTGAGTAACTTTATGGCCAGCAAAACCAATTCGCAGAGACAAGATAAAACAAAAGGAGATGATAAATATTTACGAAACACTACAGACAAATTGAAATTGAATATTGAAAAGCCTTCTTTTGGTCATTAAAATTTGCCAAGTTACCGCTTTTGTTCTTGGTATATTTCCCCCTCAGCCTCAAAGCATTCAAAAACTTATAATTAGCTGAGTGGAACCTCATGCGCATATTTTCTGGGAAAGGAAAATGCGCAGCTGCCGTGAAGGCCCACGCTTTCATATATATTTTGGCCAAATTAAAATACCGAGAGCGCAGCTCCAGTGAAATTACTAAGCAATAATCATAATTTGCGGCATTAACGGGGAATGAAATTTTCCTGACTAGCTTTTCCCGACCCACCAGCCATTGATAAAGTGTCGCTACACAATTTATCAGCACTCTCCCCCCGGGGAGGTGGCTTGGAAACCCGGCAACTGGAGAGGAAAGCGGGGGGGAAAATGTGCGGAAAACGGCGGCTAAACAAACAGTGGCTGCACCTGCCTGCCACAGGGGAAAAGCACGTTGTGGTAATTTATGAGTCATTCTCTGGAAACGCTCTGTGTGCTTTCATTTTGGCTCCTGGTTGGTTTTTCATATTTTCATTATTTGGCCAAGAGAAGGGGAGAGAGGGGAAGGCGAGTAAATAAACCGCAAAAAGTTGGGCCCGAAAACATGAATTAAATGTTTGCGGCTCTCGCTTTCGCCTTATTTGAGGTTTGCAAATGGCATTACCCGAACTTTGAGTCCGAGTTTCAGAACTAAGTAAAAAGTTGTGGTTGCCGGTGATAAAATCTAATATATGAATAAATTGAACCTAATTTAAATAATTTTTTACAGTAAAAAAATTGGAATTCATAGCTACAAAATGTGAACTAAAATTTCCATCTAGTTGAAATATTGTGGTATTTAAGCTGAATTTTTAAGTTGAGCTGCTTTTTATAACGATGACGACACTCGCCATGTCAGAAAGTAAGACTGCTGCTTGTCTTTCACAAGACCTTTGTGTGTTTTTGGCATATTTACTTATTATTATTGATTTATTTATATGGTTTAGATTGCAGTGGACAGCCTTTTTTCTATATAGATAATTTTTCCAGAATAATTCTGTCTATTATTCACTTACTTTCCTAAATGGATTTGGTGTATAGTCCAGCTCTTAAGTCCCTGGCTTTTGTTTCTTTTTAATTTAATTTCTGCAAGTATTACTATTTGTTTATTAATACTAGCCCTTAAAAGATGTTTTTATTTAACAAGGGCAAATATTACTTAGCTTGTCTTTACTCTCTTAACCATTTGGTATTGCATTAAAGACCTTTATGTCGACCTAAAGTAAACGTTATTATCATAGGTCGTAAACTCGAATTGTGGCCCGAAGCAAGCTATGGAATTTGTATTATGATATTGGCCATATCGCTGGCCGTAAAAGCCATATATACATATACTCCGGAGCCACGCTTCTTAGATAACATACACAGGAGCCGGCGGAATCGCGTTAACGTGCATTAGGACAGAACTCCGCCCAAGGCGAGTGGCCGGCAACGTGGCGGCTACTTAACGGAGTTAAGGATCTTACACACAAATTTGCCATAGGCGGATATAAAAATGCTTGCGGGTGTAGTGGCGCGTAATGGAGTGCAGTGTACACACACACACACACACACATACACAACTCCCCGCACCTCTATGTACATAGTTATAAATGTGTTCGCTTAAACAATTCATATTTGCGACACCATTAAGCACGGGCGGGAAATGGGAGGAAATGGAAAAGTGCGAGCAAAAAGGCAGCTGCGATAACGATGTGCGCCCAGCGTGTTGATACAGTAAACAATACTGAGCCCCTGGTCACAGGATTTCACAGGATACGCACACGAACACACTCAGGGAAAATAAGCCTAAATATATAAATAATATCTTTATTATTTACTGTGTTCAAGGCATTCAAAATAGTATATCGATTCGATGGAAAGGCTCTTCTAAACCTGATAAGTGTTAGGGCTACACTTATCAGGTTTAGAAGAGCCTTTCTATATATTGTTCAGAATTTTCTTAATATAAAAATCTATATTATTTTAAATGAAGAACAAATGTTACAATGACTCTTTGAATTAATTTTTATAGCGTTCGAAAGGCTCAAAATAGTTAGTAAAAATCATGATACAGTATTCATTAAGATATTACGTTTTTCGAAATATAATTGAAAGAATTATAATATTCCAATGAAAATATTTATTTAAGGGTTTTTTCAGAAGAACTGCCAGATTTAAATTATTGTAAATTTAAATGTGATATATAATAAGCTATATTAATTAAGAAATAAATCAAATTTCAGCATATAAGTGAAATAAAATGTTTACTTAAAATGCAAAGAGCAGCCACCGATTTCCCCTGAATTTCTCAGTAACCTACGAGTTCCCTATTTCCCTGAGTGCACGCACACACACACAGGCACACCGAAATGTAGTATAGGTGTTAATATGAGTGTATTGGATATTGAGATCTGAGCCCGGCCTCACCTTCATCCTCCTCGTCGTTGAGCTCCGTGATTGCCGCCTTGTCGCAGGGTCGGTCAATGCCATTTGTTGCTTCGCTACCAGCGCCTCCGCCGGAGCCACCGCCGCCGCCTCCGTTGGCCGTCTTCGCATCGCCATTGGAGATAATTGAATTTGATTTGGCGTGATTTGTGTGGATGTTCGAGGACTTGCAGGACTCGCCCTCCAAGGGGGGAGCACTCGGGTCGGGGTCCCCGTTGCTGACCGCATCGATGGCGGCGCCATCCTTCGTCTTCAGCTCCTGGCTGGTATTGCAGCCCATTTCACTCGGATTTGCTTGCGGATTTAGGTTCGGATTGGGCTTTGGGTTTTGGTTTTGGCGGGCCTTCCCTACTGCCAGTTGGCCTAGGTTACCTTTATTTTGTTTAATCAATCGCACACACACACACCCGCCTTAGAGGTCCCTCCGACAACACACACTCACACACACACACGCGCGGTGGGTAACTAGTTTATATACTTGTTGTTAGTTTCTGGGCCAATTTGCACTGTGACTTTGAGGAGTCGAAACCGTGTCTGCATAAGCATAAAGTGTTTAGAAAAATACTCGTGGACCGAGCTGTTGCTGATTCGTAGAAAAGTCGTTAGAAAAAGGTGCACAACCACAGGTTACCAAAGCCAAAGACTTGGAACTCGGCACACGGAACCGGAAGCGGAAACCAGCTGAATCGAATCCCAGGAGCGCCGACTGACTACTGACTGACTGTCTATGGCAGAAGCTCAGGCACAACTGACTCTGACTCTGAATGAATGCCGGCGACGCGTCCTCGCTGCGGATGCCACAGACCCCGAATGCCCGACATCCCCAAACCAGCAGGACCCCCAATTTCAGCCGGAGCTCAACAAGCAGCGAAGCCAACGCCAACGTCAACGCCGGCAGGGCCCAGGAAAGCGGAGAGCCAGGACCTCGAAGAGAGAGGAGAGAGAGAGTTCCAACTCGAGCTCTCGCGCAGGATTCATAGTGGGCCTCTGGTTATTAGACAAGCATTAGAAATATTCAAAAATTATAGGAGATATATTGTTTATATGGATTCTAAATATTTTACCAATTTATTTTATTTTTATTACTGAAGTTTAATGTTTTTCAATTTTAGTGGGCAATAATTAGCTACTGGTTATTGGACAACCATTAGAAATAGTCAAAAATTATAAATGATATATTATTTATATTGACTCTAAATATTTTACCAATTTATTTTATTTTTATTACTTAAGTTTAATGTTTTTAAGTTTTAGTGGACAATAGTTGGCTACTGGTTATTAGGCAAGCATTAGAAATAGTCAAAAATTATAAAGAATATATTTTTTATATTGATTCTAAATATTTTACCAATTTATTTAATTTTTATTACTGAAGTTTAATGTTTTTCAATTTTAGTGAGCAATAGTGGGCTACTGGTTATTAGACAAGCGATAGAAATAGTCAAAAATTTTAATGGATATATTATTTATATTTATTTTAAATAGTTTAACAATTTATTATATTTTTATTTTTGAAGTTTAATGTTTTTCAATTTTAGAATTAGGTTTTTTAGACCTTCCTTTGCATTCCACTCGTTTTTCACAGGCTTTGTGCATGAATTAGTAAGGAATTTAGGAACTCAAAGACCCTAGGCTATATTTTCTTTATTATTATTTAAGTTTCCCAAATTATCCACAGAATTAAGCCCCCGTTTCACTGTCCTGACACTGACCAAAGTCGAGAGCGGCCCAGAGAGCGAATACAGAGAACCATTCTGAAGTGTGGCGGCCACAGCAGTTGCCTCTGTTGTTGTTAGCCAGCTCGGGCTCTGGCTGCAAATGTTTTTTCGCAAATAAGCAAACCCACAGAGCAGCAGCAGCAGCACAGTGGTAACTTGGCTAAGGGGAGCCGGAGCCGCAGAAGCCGTTGCGGTGGCAGCAGAATCCGAAGAGCGGCAGCGGCGGTGGCAGCAACAAGGCAATGGCATCATCATCGTGGCTAAAACCCAAACACACACACACTCGCAGCGCGTGTAACCAGGCGTAAACAGCTGAATGGAAGCACAACGGGCCAAGCGAATGCAAATAAAAAAAATATAATACCTAGCTGGAAACCTGGCCCATAAAAATATCAATGAGAACGCTCTTTGTTGTCCGAGGACCGGCGCTCCTTTGAGCCAATGATAGCAATTCATAAAAGTAACTAGCTTTTATCTCCATCTAAGTCCACCGCTCAGCTGTCATCTGGCTTCCTTTCTGACTTTCTTCCTTTTCTTTCTTTTCTTTGCCTTTCTTTTCTTTGCCTCTTTGTTTGTATATATTTTTGGGAGTTGCCTCTGCGACTTTAGTGTTCTGGGTGTGCGAGTGTGCTTGTGGGCCACATGGATTGGTTTGTTCCCTCTCCTTCTGCCTCTTTTTTTGGGACCCATATCTCTTACTCATTGTGGCTCTCAGAAAATGAAAACTCACATTTAGTTTGCCTATTTGTTTAATAAAACTATAGGCCTGTAAAGTCGTAAAATATTATAAAAAAAAATACTGGCAAATGTATACTTGTTTTTATTTAACTTTAAATAGGAAAAACCTCCATCTACCCTTTAAACTACTTTATTTATTTGAATAAAAAATGCTGTTTTAGCACAAATTAATATTTTTTACATCCTTTCAAAGCATTATAAGAATTATTTAATATAATTAATTTATAAATAAACTAAATATATGTGATTATAGTCAAAGAATCATCGCTAAAAAGTCCCAAATGGAAAGGTTTCTTACTTGTAAGGACTAGATACAAATAAAAGACTCTAGAATAATAACTTTAACTGAAAACTAATTATTATTTGCTATTTAACAAGATTCTTTAAAAGCAAAAAAGAACTTTAAAGTGTAAGTTTCCAGCTTTAAGCAGACACATTATCCCCATATATCCCTCTCGCATATCCTTAGAGAAGTTCCATAATAATAAAGTCCAAGTGCGTTTAGCGTAGTTGGAGTGCAAGCCACGCATAATCGTAAAGCCAGAACCCCTGCATATGTAAACTGTGGGGCAATTTTAATCAAAACTTCTCCAGGTTCGCCCCACAATCCCATTATACGGCTACAGATGTCTGGGCATATGCAAATGAGCTTTACATTAAATGGGGCATCAAAAAGGACTAATAAAAAAGCCCCTCTAGATCTGTTTACACAGCAACCTTTGTTTTTTACACACAGAATTGTTATTAATTACGAGGGACAGTTTTAATGCAGTTTGAACATGCCGTTAAGAGTAAAACCACAGATTCAGTCAAGTTTAATAAAGGCAGGACAAAAAGCCAATTTGTGCCAATTAATTGAGTTGAAATGTGAATAAAGGGAGGCATAGATTCATTGAATTGAACTGGCATTTGGTTTATAATTACATTAATCGGATCTACAACTGATAATTAATTTCAACAGAATACAGCGAGATAAAAAAAACTAGCACAAATAAATATTAAATTAATTGAACAAATATAATCATTACTATAAAAGAATAACAACATTTTTCAGCTTCATGAATTTGATTCCTAAGCCTTAAAAAAAATTTATATTACTTTAAAATGACAAAAAACAATCGTATTTATAAAATTTAATGAGGGATATATTTTCAATTAAAAAAAAAGAAACCCTAGCATATTTATATTTAGCTGGCGGATTAAGTACATTTGTCAGCCCAACTTACTCAATTAAGTTTCCCTAATCCTCTTTAAATTTGTCCCCAGAGTGCCTGGCCCAAATCTTAAGCCAAAACGATGACAAAAAGGCCAACAATTAAGTGTGAAGAGCCAGCAGCCAGCAGCCAGCTGCGGCTGCCTTGTTTCTTTTCAGAAACAGCCCGGGACAAGAGCCAGAATTTGTCGTTCGCTGTTGGCCCCAAACCAAGCCCAGCCGATGGAAAAACAGCCTTGAGAGCGTGAATTCGCACACCCCCGGAAAATGTCAGGACCCACAGAACACACAGAGAACAGGACCAAAGACAACATGGTGCGAAAATTCATGGGCGAGAATTCCAAAAGTCCCTTGGCCCTCGACAAGGACCTCTTCACGACTGCCAGAAACGCACGAGCGACACATAAACCCTTTCAGGATAAAAAAACGGATAAAATGACTGACAACTCGAGGCGGGAGTCTTGGGCCGCCCCGAAAAAAGCTTTGAGCATCATTTGCCGACAGAAATGCCAGGTCATTATGTTGCCCGAAAGATATAAATAGCTTTGTTTTTAGATAAAATTGTTGGCTTTTCGATTTTTTGCGTCCGCACTCGCATCTTAGAGTGGGAATAAGAAAACAGAGGAAAAACACGATTAAGCCGCGTTTGCTGCGAACTCTGGCCTGGCCTTTGCTCTTCGCCGCCTTCAAGGACCCTTCGCCACCGCCTCCCAGCTCATTTGCCGCCTCCTTACTTCGGGTCTATTTTATTTATTTATTTCGCTCGTTTTTGTCTGCTGCCTGGCTCTCAGGGGACTTCTGCCAAATGGAAAGTTTTTCGCGTCCTTTTCAAGTCTGAAGTTCAGCGGTGCGCAACAATTTTCAGGTCTACTAGGAAAAACAGACAGCGAGAGCATCCTGGCGGATAAATTTAAAGCGAAAATCTGTATGTGTTCTTGAGACATTGGACTTAAGGTTTTAGGTATACAGAAGCGGAATCCGAATTGTAGACGCACTTGAAAAGAGGTGTGACTCCTTCCGGCGCTGGCTTAGCTCCCTCGTTTCCGTTTCCGTTTCCGTTCCTCATTTTTTGTTGATTATTATATGCTTTAGTGCCACCTTTGTTGCAAAGCAATTTATACGCTTTGCTGTCTCATTATTTATTCGACTTTTCACCTTGACCATGCCAAGGGTCCTTTGTCCCTGGACGTGTTTATCTCACGTCCCGCATATCTGAATATCTGATGTCATTTCGGCGCCAAGAGCGTTTCTTTTGTCACCTCCATTTGACTTCATCTGCGGCGTTGATTTGTGGCAACAGAGAAAGTCGCTAACGGTAATTGAATAAGTCCCGACATGATATATGTGTATGCCAGGATATCTGGCGAATATTTCCCTTCACGCTTTCCATGTGACAATGCCAATTAATCATACGCAGCGCAGAAAAGGCGTCGAAATGATATAACCATGGTACGTGTGATTTAATTAATTTACCCTAATTAATGATGCTAGATGTTCAAGTTATTTATTCAAGGCGGATCCATAGAGCCAAGAGTCACACCCATCGGAAATATTATGCTTAAATCTGGATATTAATGATTGCTTTTTAGATATTAACTAAATCATATACAAAAATATAGACTTTTGAAGTTTAAGGATATGTTTAATACAATATGAATGCTAAAAATATATTTATGGCAAGCTTCACCCTCTTGCTAACCCAACTTTTTTCAACTTCGTCACATTTTAATCATGTTTGGTATTATATAAATAAATAGGGATTTATTTACCCTAAATATATAAATAGCATAAGCTTTTTTAAATTATTTGCATTTATTTATTTATTTATACGCTGCTGGCTTTAAGGGAGCCTTGCTTATTGCATGGATGGCTGCATTCATATCCGATAACCCAGCTCTTGGCCATATGCCAAGCCAATATTAACCGGGGAATATGAGCAGACAATAGATGGCCGTGGAGCAGGAGCGATAGGGACGGGTTCGGATCGGATCGGAGCTGGGTTGTCTGGCAGACAAGCGGCAAACCAAAAAATGACAGTTCGGATGTCAGGAACGGCTCGCTGTTGACTTTAAAATCACATTCAAGAGTTCGCTGTGCAGCACACTCCACGGGACTCGTGTGTGTATATAAGGAGTTCAATTACACGACCGCTCCCCTCGTACCCCTCGCTACCGCTGCAGGCATGCACCGCCTGCCTGCCACGCCTATTGGCACACTCCACCCACACCCAGCACGGCACACACCCACATGGGCATGTTTATTGAAAGGTTACATGAATGACACACACGCCACAAAAACTGAAGCACCCACACAGACAGACATCGACCGCAGATATACATGCAGACAGGGGCGCCTGCAGGACTTTGGGAGGGGGGAGCCCCTGACTTTATTGCGACTATTTTTATTAAATAATCGGTACTTGTTAGGGGGTGAGAGATGTATTAAAATAAAAGTTGGAGGTTATTTTTTGAGATTGTGTTGATATTAATCAGTAAGTAACATTTATTATTTAATTTCATAAAAGTGCACGGAATAAGGCCCAAAGCACACAAGGACTCCTTTCAGCATCGACACACTAAAATTCCCAACCGTTTAAACTACAAACAGCTGGGAACTACGCTAAATTTGAAAGTTGGTCTACAACTGAATAAAAGTTTGCTGCCATCTAAAAAAGATTTTATTGAAGACTGTTGCTTAATTCGAGAACAAAGAAATATATTAATTTCTAAACTTTAAAATTTGAAACTTAAATTTGAAACTTATATATATTTTTTTTCCCCCAATCAAGGCATCCATAATCATACATAAAATAGCACTACTATCTGGTAATAAAGCTCTTTTTTGTAGTTTAACTTTACTTCATATTATTTAATAGTTATCTCATCACCCATCATTGAACTATTTTGCGGGCACATCCTTTTGCAATTTCTCACTAATTCTTTACACAAACATTTTCAAAAGGGGGTTCGGAAGTCCCCCTCCTGTAGCGCCCCTGCACACCGCTCTCACACGCATTGGTGCATTTGCATTGTCTGTTTTTATCCCCTTTGATTCGTTCCTTTTTGGTTGCTTTTCATTGCATTAAGTGAATGTATCTGCATGCACATGCGACACGACAATAGCCGTCTATTTAGAGGGGTTTTTCGGGGGCTTGCAGCCTGCTGCCAATTGCAACAGACGCCGCCGTCTGGCAGCTCGTTACGTGCCACCACGAAGGCCTCCTCCTCCTCCTCCCTGCACCTAAATGGAGTTCCATGCCCCCGAAAAAACCCCGCTTAAAGAGCTGTCCGCTTCGATTTAAGCCCGAACTTTTTGTGTAAAGTCATTGCCTACTTTTTGGGGCACACGCGCTTCCTGTTTTTGTCGGTTAGCCCCTCGCTCAAACCGCCTGATGGATGATTTTTAGCAATTGATTGATGCCCGAATTTTACAAAGTTGACAGAGATTTCAGGTCCCAGCGGAAACCACCAATTTGTGGTCATTTGTTTCTTTTTTTTGGCATGTCCAGACTTTACATTAATGGGTTAATCGAAGGACGAAGCAAAAATGCTTTTTAAATCTATGCAGGGAAAATGGTATTGTGATTTATGATTTAAGCGGTTTAATCATCATTTTAGAATGAGCTTTATAAATTATTTAAATAAATTATTTTATTTTTTAATAAATTACTTTATATTTTATATAGAATATATTAAAAGAGAGAGAATAATGTAAAAAGATTGAATTGAATTGAATTGAAAGTCAATTATTTATTTATAACTGAGAAAAGACAAAGATCTAGCTAAAAATCATTATATAAAGGTTTATAAATTAAAAAAGGTCTGTAAAGTAATGTCCTTCTTAAGAAAGTATATTAAAGTATATTAAAAGCATTTTAGAGATATATAAATATTTTTGTAAGACCTTAACTTATTTATAATATTTTTAGAATGAAAATTAAAACAAGTTGCCCTAATATCTATTGATTAAATATCCATATCCCATACCAAAACCCCCTTTTTCTCTGCCTGGACAAGGCAATTACTTATCTTATCTTTTCCTCCGACACAATCCGTTAATGGAGGCATTAAAAATGTATTGCAAAACTCAATGCCATAGACACAAGTATTATATTCGAAGTTATGGTTGAACATAAACTTATTTTCCAAACAATTTAACGACGCGGCCACTAAAAGAGTCAAACCTTATGGTTCGAATGTTCCGCTGGGGTTTTATGTCTTCAATCAGAGGGCTCCTCAGTCCAGACTACGTGACCAGAGCGTGTTTTTAATTAACAATTACCGCATCGGGACGGACAAGCCCAGTAGGGAACACGTGTCGAATTCAGTGAGGCCTTGGGCGTCCAAAATTAAGATAATAGCTGAGCGCCCATGGGGAAGTCGTGGCTCCAAATGGAAACAACCAGGTCCCCAGCCGTAATCAGTGGGAAGGGGTAACCCAGCTCCTTCTGGGGGAAGCGAGGGCAGCTACAATATCCTCAAAACATGAAGGCAAAAACTGAAAAACAAAACCGACCGCACCTAGACGCATGACGCAGCCGGGAGCCCATCTTTTCAGACTCAAAAACCAACGGCTTGCATTTTAATTACGTTGTTCTTTACACCTTAACGTGTTGAAATGCCATAAAAGACAACAACACCAGCAGCGACACCAACAAAGGGCCAACAGCAACAGCCAAGTCATGAAAAGGATCAAAAAGGCAAACGGAAAGTAGAGCAAACATTGTTAAGGATGTAGCGGAACATTTTGGATACCCTTTAAAAAAATAAAACAAGCATGAAAGAGTAGGGCCATTTGTAATAAGATACTTGGTACTTCTTTATAAACACAGAGCTTTGGAGTCAACATATTTCTTAAGGATAGTTTTAGCTCTTTAATTTATAAGTAATAATTATTTAAACATTTGTAAAGAAAGTTTGAAAAAAGGGTTCATCCTTCCTCGCAGTTAATTCAATAAAAAATCGTTTATCTTGTTAGTAAATATAAAGATTGCATTTGAAAAGTCAGCATATCTTCCAAATTAACCTATCGAAAGGGTATTCTTTGCCGAGTTCTGGTGGAAGCCAGGGCAAGCGTGCCTGTGCGGCAATTAAAAGTTACTATTTGCGATCCCACATGACGGAGGAGCGGAGGAATAGCACGAATTCCCCGGCACAAGGTGTGGAAATTCCGGTGTTGACCAGCAGCAGCGACAGCGACTTTTGCTTAGTCTGCGTGTTGGTCTCCATTTCGGTTGTAGCCATTCTGATTCTGTTTGCCTTTTTTTCCGACGAAAGTCGAAGTGTTGGCGTGTGTGTGGGTCGGTGTGTTCAGCTGTGGTCAATGATAGCAACGAAACGATAATTTCCGTTCGTGGACCTGGCTGGGCGGCAAAGTGAGCATTGACATGCAAATTTCCATTTAGAGGAAAAGCATTCTGACAGCACCAAATGGAGTCGCAACTGAAAGTCTCTCTCAATTGTGTGGGTGTGGGCTTCGGGAATGAATATGGAGCAGACTGGTTGAAGGCCAGAGCTCTTTCGGGTGGTGCAGCTGCAACAACTCAAGTCTATTTTTAGGTAGAGTCAGCAGCAATAAGGGGAAATTCAATCCAGTTGTTTACTCAGGTAATATACAGGGTCGATGTGTGGGAATATAAGTACTGCAGCATATTCAGAAGCTTTGGTTTTAAAAAGAGGAAAGCCGTCTCTACAGTGTTTGATAATATCGTTAAGCTAAGGAGATCTTATTGTGCCATCTAGCTCAACTGATAACCACAAAGTAATCACTAGTTAGAAAATCTATGAAGTAACTTAATTAGAAGCTATCGTCACCTGGCTTAACGGCTCTGAATGGAAGCTCCAGGCCACTGCCCAGCGCGTGGTATGACCCTGATGGAATTCCGTGGTGCTGACATTCGCCACCTGCCGCTCCTTCAAGTAGTCCAGTATCCTAGGCACGTTGGCCTTGACGCCCAGCATTGTGGTGAAGACGCTGTCACGGAGAAGAGAGAGCGCAAACCAGTTTAATTTAATTTCAACAAATTGGCCGCTAATCAAGATTGACTCACCGCACGCGCAGCTGGTTTTCCAGGCTCTCGTCGATGATGCGCCGCACGAACTGCACCTCGCCGCCCACGCAGGTGAGCTCTTCCTGGCTGCCCGTTCTGGCATTGTTCGGTGCAGGCCGTCTCTCGGGATTCCTTGTGTTACCTCCAAATGGATTGGGCAAGTTAGAGTCGAAGAATGGGGGATTGCACAGGCAAAAGTGGAAGTCCTTCTCCTGATTCTCTTCTAGGAAGTAGCTCTTGAATATGGTGTTCTTGTCTGGTTGCGCATAGACATTAATGAGACCTTCCAGTTGGTTTCTTTTCACATTCTCCCGGGCGTACTCGATGTTCTGGAGCTTAGATTCCAGGGCGAGCATGTGCCAACCGTTTTTCTTGGCACCTAGCAGGGAATATATGCAGGAGGAACCGCAGCCTGCAGATAAATTTATAGGTAAATCGATGACAATTGTGATCGCCAAAACTCACCTATATCTATGCCTCTTATTTCCTGCAATTTAAGCGGTTCCATTAAATCTTCCAGCCACAAAATGTAATTCAAACGCAATGCCAATGTGGGCACCAAGCTTCCTGGAGCAAAGTCTACATCTACATCGTAGTATTCCTTGAGCAGCATTTTGGTGAGTTCCCTCAAGGTCTTCTCATTGCGAAAGTTTACAGAGACTTTGCCTGTAAGCTCCTAATTAAAAAAGAAATTGAAATTAGAATAGTGAAACTCTAGGAAATGCATGGCAACCTCACCAATTCGCACACCTGCCGGAAGTCCTTGTACTTAATGGCCAGTTTGGTGTAATCAGGCGGTTGGCGCAATACATTGCGAGGATGTATGCCAAATTTCATGGATTTTCCCTTGGTTTTAACCATAGTTTTATTAAAAGATTATAATTTCCAATGCAATGCCGCGAAGTTCGAGCAGCTGTTTAGCGCAATAGTCTGGTCACTCTGTACATTACCGATAAGTTTAATAGCGATGGAACGTGGTTGATTAATTACCATACTGCCTTAATATTAGAACGGTATTTTTAGGCTTTTTACTATTTTTAGTTACGGTCCTACAGCCACTTGTTGATGTAATTTTTGTTTTCAAATTTGTTTGTTTTCATGTCTTGGCCCGGAAAGTTGTTAATTATCTACGAAAACTTTACGAACGATCTGCCTCCTCTACGAATTGGCCAGAAACCAACAGGATGCCCAACGCCGTGCGCCTGCAAGTGCAAGTGCTGTCGAGGATTCAGCCAGAAATACGTGGCATTCAATGGGGAATCCGACGACCTTTCTTCGTCTGCCGCCGGCGGCGATGTCCAGAAGATGATGCGTTTTCGCAGTGCTGACATGTTGATTCTGCTGCAGGCGGCGCAGTTGCGAGATCATTTCTGGACAAATGAGTACTTTAAGGTGGATCTGCAACAGGACTATCGTGCCATTTCCGAGATTCTTGCTGCCCAGAACAGGAATGTTGATGTGGAAAAGCTGGAGGAGATTCTGGACACTGTAACCTCGGGCTACAGGCGAGCGGTTAGTGATCTAACCGCCGCCGAAGCCCAAGGTGCTCTGCGTCCCAAAATGGCAGCTCCATTCTTTCCCGGATTGCGCTGCTTCTGCCAGAAGTGCGAGAATCTGCCATGGCGGAAGCTCCAGGACGTAGAGGATCATCAATGGGATCACAGATTCAGCGACAACTTTCACTGCAGGATCTGCTATCGCAGATTTTACCTGCAGCACTCGCTAACTGCTCATCTGATCAAGAAAATCGGAGGTGGAAGCCCTACCGCCGAGGAACTATTGAAGAATGAGAGCTACAAAAGGATGCTGGAGGATCAGAAACTAAAGGAGCTAGAGGAACTAAAGCAAGCACCTGCCCAAGTGGAGGATATAGTGCTGCCAGTGCCAAGAAACCACCGTTTGGATTTCGAGGAGGAAACCAGATCTCCTGTCCGTGAACGTAAAAGCTTAATGCACTCTCATTGTCCGCTTTGTGATCAGGAATATCGCTTCTCCTTTAGCCACCAGCTGCACTTTTTGGGCCAACATAGAAGGAAGAAGGGATCTGACACCGCTTTTTCATGCTACAATTGCAATAGGTCCTTCCTCACAAGGAAATTTCTGCTGAAACACCAAAAGATTGTTCGCATAGCCTGTCACCGTCGCTATCGTCCCTTCAAGTGCCCCAAGTGCCGTGTGAGATTCCAATTGGCGTCAACCCGGGACTCCCATGTATCCCGAGTCCATGAGCGCAAGAAACTATGTCTTATTTGTCAAGTTCCCACTGCGGCTCGGTGTTGCAGCGATCATACGGCCTGGGAATGCCGAGAAGCTATTAAGAAACATAGAGAGAAGCTGCGGCAATTACGAGGTCAAAGCCAGAAACAGCAGGCACCCAAGCTCATGTGCATGCACTGTGAACTGAGGTTCCCCAATACATTTTTACTCAGGGAACACGTGAACAAGAAGCATCTGCACCAGAGGAACTTCACCTGCGAGATTTGTGGATCCACATTCTATAGCCAGGGAATGATGCAAACTCATCGGAAAGCCGTGCATCTGATGCTGCACGTGACGCACTGTGAGACTTGTAACCTGTCCATCAAAGCCAAGGCTAATTACCTGCGGCACTGCAGGTCAAAAAGGCATCAGGATGAGCTTCTTAAACTGGAAATGGGATGGAAGCAAAGTGAGGAAGCTAAAATAACCGAAGCTATTCCCAGGCCTTCTAAAAAGAAGTATATCACTCAAAAGTCAACGGAAGAAAAGCGCGCAAAAAGCTCTTCAAAAAAGGAAGTTAAAATCAAAACCGAAATACAGAAGCAGCTTGCTCGGAAGCCAAAAAGAAAACATTCCACGACCCCTTGTAGATATCAAAGGCCGGAAAAGGTTAACTTTTGCAATCCTTGCGGAACTACAATCGTTGGAAGTATGATAAGGCACCACAAAACGTCCAAGCATAAAAATAATTTAATAAAATACAACGATAAGAAAGAGAAGAAGCTATTCCTGAGAAACTTAAGAATGAGAAATTTTTAAAATGCAAATACTCAGAAACTTAACTAAGACTTATTAATGTTAAAACTACAAAATAATAGAACTAAATAAAATTTTTAAACATTTTAAATATATGACATTTTAATACTCACCAAAAGTATTATTATTAGTAGTATTTTCTGATGCACAAGCCAACGGTCACTCTAAACACATCTTCGGCAAAACAAAACACATTTTTCTAGGCTTATTAACAAAAAACTAGATAAAAATGTCAGAAACCAGCTCAAAGGACAATGTAAAGACGGCAATGACATATATTTGTGGCGGTAAGTTGAGAGAAACAAGTACTTCAACCGCAAAACGATTTTCCAAAGACGCACATGGTTGCTGGGAAAACCAACAGTCTCAAAATTAAACCTTTTCTAATTATTTATTTGTATGTTTAACTTCTAGAATGCCATCACGAGAACGAGATGCGACCGAGGGATCCAATCCGTTGCCGCGAGTGTGGCTATCGCATCATGTACAAGAAACGCACCAAGCGTCGTAAGTAAAACCCTCTTTTAATGTAACCCCCAGAAGTCTCCAATGAATCTCAAACTGTACTGATGAAATCTTTTGTTTTCTTGCTTTGCAGTTGTCGTCTTCGATGCCCGATAAATAAGACACATATAAATCAGTGGATATGTCTGTCTGAACTACAGTTTTAAGAAAATAGTTTGTAGCTGAATAATTGTGCTTTAATAAAAAGCTCACCAAACCGAAAAATTTGATTTTTTTATGATGGAAAGTTTGGTATTGCTGGAGAGATTTTTGGAGACTTTTGATTTTGTTGTTTTTGGCTCCGATCTTAAAACAAGGTGCCCAACCACGATCAAAATATGTATCTTTATCATGTAAAGGATAAAGATGTATCTTCTGGGATATCTTCTAATATCAATATAATTATTTCTAACTTTTGAATTTTAACAACTAGAAAATCATTCCAATACCCAATAAAAGATGATTGCTTGTATTTTATATTTTAAACTAATTATGTTTTATTTTGAATGTTTTGGAAATATATAATTTTAAACTAAAAACACTCACATTACATTGTTATTGTAATTATACTTTTTTTATTTGTTGCAAGGTCATTGCTTAAATAAAATTTAAAGTAATTCGGTTTGTTTGTTTTTTGTTGTTTCCTTTCTTATAAATGTCTTTTTTCGTCTCAAAAATTTTGTCTAAATGGCTTTGTCATCCAAAAATTTACTTTACTTAAGAATTTCTCATCGTTTACGCATTTTTTAGTTTAGTTTAGTGTAATAAATTTACGGGTTTCCTTCTTTTGTTTTTGTTTTAGTTTACCACATTTAGCAAAAACACACACATTTTACACTAAAATTGTTTATACCTTTATTCATACATATATATCATTAATTTTCCCCGACACTTTTCAGTCAAATATTTCATGTTTCAGTGTGGTAAAAAGGTTGTTGTTGTATTCTATCCATGTTTTGTTGAGTATTTTGTATGTTGTTCTTGTGTTTCCTTCAAGTTCTTCGCTCCGCACTCTCTAACTTTGTTTTCTTCAGATAAAATCATGAATACATCTACACGTACAGTAATATATATATGTAGTTTTGTTCATTTTTTGCTTGTTTTAATATTTATATATACGTTTCTTGGTTTTTTCTTCCATTTTTAAAACGCTTCTCGAGAGAATGTTTTGAGGGCATTGTGGGCGTGAGTGACTGCTGCTCCCAGGATCAATAACTAACTTAAAGCAACTAAAACTTAATAATATTTTCACGTTAAAGCTTAAATGATAAGTAAGGCAAAGGGGTTCTTCGTTCGATGAGGTTCGCGTTTTGCAGTTCCATAAATTAATCCGTAAACTAAGGTAACGACTAATCATGACTAAATGCTATATATAAGTGTAAAAAGATGGCAATCATTAAACGCAAGCTTTGTAAAATGGCAAATTAAAGCTTTTATACTTCACATTTCATTCAAAATCGAAAAAGATACAATTGGAGGAAATCAGGGGCTTGGACATACATTTTGATAAATGCTCATTCCAGGCAATAAACTACATAAATCGTTAGATATATCCTTGTGTATAAATGTTCATTGTGAGTGGGTGTGTTTGTGAGTGTTTTTTGTGAGATAGTTCAATTGTACAACTAAGATAATGAAATTCACGCGCAAGCGGCTGCACTGCGTGAATTGTGTTTTGTTTAAGTATTTGTTTTTGTTTGTTTGTTTAAAGAGAAATCATATTTCAGGTACATCACAACTTAAAATTTAAAAAATTAAATGCAATTTTTTAAACGATTTTCAAATGTCAGAAAAATGCCTAGTGCATTCCATTGATATATTATGGCAAGCAAAACACATTTTCTAATCTTAAGCGAATAAGAACAGAACCGAAAAGCTACACGGTCGTCACATATACTGATTTTTCCGCCTGTCTTCCGCGAATCCTCTTCTGTAGAGCTGCCTGCAGCTTTTGCCCCCTCGAGGATCCCTCGTGGCGATGTCGCCAGTACTTGTGCAATGCCAGCGATCCCAGAGTATGGTAGTTGAAGCTAATGGCACTGCTTCGACTCGACTGGTTGCATTTGAGGCATCCCAAACGCTGGCGCACCATGCGATTGAGGTACTTGTCCCGCAGCATGGTGACCACCGCCTCGGGCGTCAAACGGATCTTCTTGGGCTGCGCCTGCTTGCGGGAGCTGGACTTTTTGCTGAAATCCAAGGGAGCCGCCAGGTACTCCTGCTTGCTGGCAGCATCCGCCAACAGGGGCAGCAAGGTGGCCAACTGGTTGAGGGACTTGCGGGAGGCGTTCGCAGCGCTGTGGCTATGAGCCGGTGCCGCCTTCTTGGGACTGCGACGTGGCGCGGTCAGATCCAGCTGGCGCTTGAGTAGCGACGGCAGTTGCGGCGGCGATGTTGGTCGGTGGACCTTTGGTGCAATGGTCAAAGTAATATCCTCTTTATTCCGCAAGTACTCGATGTACTCCTCGGTCTCGCTGAGCAGGCGCCGTCGCTTGCTCGGCGACAGGTTCTCAATGTCCGGCAGCGGAAGCTGCTGCTGGCCCGTAGTCGTGGCCGTGGGCAGAGCAGCGGCGGCAGCGGCCAGCATTAGAGGCGTCTCCGCTGCATAGTACTTGTTGATGATGTCCTTGACATAGTTCTGGAACTGGGTACCGATGCGGTTGAGATTCTGGTACTCCATTTGGGTGAGAAAAGGTGTCTGGTTGCTGCTACTGTTGCTGGGCGGCGATGTTGCTGCTGCTGGTGCACCTGTTGCTGCTGCTGTTGCCCCCGATGGAGGCGACGACTTGGTCTTGTTCTCCTTGTCATCCTGGCGATGATGATGGTGAACGGCATTTCTGTGCGATGTCTTGTCCTTGTAGTAGTTGTTGTTATTGCTGTTGCTATTGTTATTGTTGTTGTTCAGTTTATACGCGGGAGACGATTTAATAAGCTGCAATCGCTGCTGCTGCTGGGAGTGCTGCTGATGTGACTGTTGTTGCTGCTGCTGGTTCTCCTGATCCTCGTCGTTCTCGTTCTCATTATCATTCTCGATCTCGACCTTGATCTTCCGCTTGTTGGCCAGCAGCTCGATGGCCGTCTGCTCGTAGTTGGCCGCCTCCAGAAATGCCGTTGCCATCATCGCCTTTGTGGGCACCAGCTCCTTCGATTCCTCCATCTTCTTCTCCAGCTTGAGGACAGCATGACGCGACAGCTTCATCGGCGATGTGGCGCTCATGTTGAACTCATCGCCGGAGAAGCTTGACGAGGAGGCAGACGATGGTGTATTCTCGTCATCCTCGCCGGTGGAATGTTGTCGCGCCCGCATGCCAAACTTCTGTCGCTGGGAGCTGGAAACGGAGCCGGAACTGCCATTACCCATGTTGCTCAGGCTGTAAAGCAAAGCAGCAGCCTCTCGTGTCGTCCATTGCGAAGGCAGTTTATTGTTAAACAAGAGTTGATGATTGGCTGGTATTTTCAACTCGTGCACGCCTCCCGCCTTATGAAAATCCTGAGCGACCGAAGCGGTGTTGCGACTAATGGCGTCCATTTTTAGCAGACTGCAAGGATAGAAAGGAAAATAAGAAGGGATTAGAATACGATATTGATAGTTGAAATAAAAAAACATTAAAAACAGCAACTAAAAAGTGTCAATTGAATAAATATTTGTGCAATGGTGAAAAACATGAAAACAAAATCATTATATATATTGAAACCAATGGAAAATCATCGAAACATATCAAGGGAACTTTACCAAAAGGTAAGGAGTAACGAGTACTCGGTGTGAGATTAAAACAAAATGGCTGTTAATATTGAAACCAAATGAAACTCAACAAAAGAATATAATTTTAGGCAATAGGGCGACAAGAGAACATAACGAAACGGGAGTAACGAGTAAAGAGAAACGAGTAGCGAGTAAAGAATCTTCCTGAAATCAAATATGGAGTATGGGAATTTCCAAAGCTGAATAAATCTAAGAACAATAACAGATATGTAATTGTATGTACAATTGTGAAGATTATTAAAAACAACAAAACGCAATGAGAACAAAAACAAGTGCAGAGATTTTGAAGATTTTTTGAGATAAGGAATCAAAACAGGGAAAAACAATACAAACTTTGTAGGGATCGAAAGGACAAATGGCTTTATAAATGTGTATTATAAAATCAACATAAAATTGAATTAAATATGTTGATTTTAACGAGAACAGGGAACTAAGGACACAATATTTGGATGAAAAATAACTTGAAAACAAATTGAAACCAAGGATAACGATTTGGGTATAGATTGATTATGCAAATACCGCGCATAGTCCTCCGGATCGCTGCCCTCGGCTTCGAGGTATTGAAACAATCGCTCCGAGCCGCGCTTTTGCGTGGCTGCATTCGGCAGACCGCCGGTGAGCAGGTCATGCGGGGGTATCAGTGACCCATTGGCACTTAGCCGCCAACCGACCATCGACGATGGATTCACGATGATCTCCTGGAGCGGTCCGCCGCCAGAGATGTTGCCGCTAATGCCGCCGCCGCCACCGTTGCCGCCTCCGCCTGCCACGCCCTCGTTGGTGGTGGTGGTATAGATGGTAACGGCACCTCCGCCGCCGCCGCCTCCATTCGCATTTCCCACATTGCCACTGGACGAGCTAACCGAAATGGTGATGTGGTTTGGTGGTTGGTGGTGGTGGTGGTTGTTGGCGTTGGTGGTGGAGATGATGAGATGATCATGATTGGGGATGTCATGGGAATCGAGAGTCGAGAGAACGAGAGAACGAGGGTAGTAACTAGAGTTAGGAACGTTGTGCGCGCTCGTTGGGGTTTTTTTGTTTTTTAATTTTTTGGGGGTGTTGGTTTTCTTTTTTTTGGTTTCTTGGGGAGGGTTGTGGTTTTATAAATATATTTTTTAAGGGCAGGGCGGTCTGAGAATGTTACCCAAAAGCGTTGCCGGCATAGGTGTTCAGCTGATTGTTGGCCACCAGGCTGTTGCCAATGGTGCGCAGCACATTGAGATTCTGGCTGTGGCTGTGGCCACCGGCATTGACATTGGAGTTGGCATTGCCATTACCATTGCCATTGCCATTGCCGTTGCCGTTGCCGTTGCTATTGCCGCTGCTGCCGCCGCTCTGGTTGCCGTTGCCGCTGCGCGCCGGCCGGTTATCGTGCGGACTGATCAATGGGGATCAGGGATTTATTTGTTTGGAGAGAGAGAGAGAGCACAGTGAGAGAGAGCAGAGGCGGGGCGAAAGAGAGTTCAAAAGCTGTTTAGAGTTTTTCATCATTCCCAATGTGTCGAACAAGGGCGGGATGTCAATATAACCTGGCGAATACTTACTGCACATCGCTCATGTGAGCCTGGTACTCCTCCTGAGTGTCCGCCAGGTAGGAGCACTTGCTGCATGCCCGTTTATTGTGCACCTTGAGCACGTGGGTGGCGAGGCGCTCGGAGCGCGCCGCCTTGTAATCGCAGAGCAGGCAAACGAAGGGCTTTGTGTGTGTGTTGAGGTGACGCTTGAGGCCCCACTTGTCCGCTCCAGACCACGGGCAGTAGCAGCAGGTGAAGCGCTTCTCCCGCTTCGGCTTCAAAAGGCCAGAGTTGCTGCCGTTGCCATTGCCGTTTCCATTGTGGCTGCCACTGCTGCCGGAACTTGAGCTGGCCACCGGTTGTTGCTGCTGCATCACGCCGACGTGGAGCGGAAGGACGCCTCCGGCTCCATCGTCCAGCTTCTCCTGCTTGAGCTGGGCCAGCGGCATGTCCGCCGCCGAGGCCACCGCTTCGATAGTCTCCACGATGCTCATGCTGGTCGAGGTGGGATGCCGTTGCGCCTCCAAGAAGGCATTGTCTATGTTCACGCCTGCAGAATTAATGGTCACATTGCCACGTCCGCCGGAGTGGTGAGATCCGCTGCCGGACGAACCGCTGCCAGTGGAGCCACTGCCCGCGGATACATGACGTCGGGTCTTGTTTATATCATACTGCAGTTCGCGATGCATGCGCAGGAAATGCTTCTTGACATGATCGGCGCGATTAAACTGCTTGAGGCAGGCGTAGCACTGGAAGGGCTTCTCGTCCTTGTGGATGTTCTCGTGCCGGGTGTACAGATCCCGCCGATCCGTCGAGTACGGACAGTGGGTGCAGGCGTATCGCTTTTGAATGTGAACTCCGTTCGCGGCAGCGGCGGCGGCTGCTGCCTGCGAAGCTTTCTTGCGACCGCCTCCTCCTCCGCCACCGGAGGAGCTGGTGCTACCGCCACTGCTGTTGCTGGGCGCTGAGGTGGGTGTGGACTGGGCCAAATTCTGTGCCGCATTGGCCGATGTCGAGGGGCTGGCGTAAATCAACTCAGCCGCATGCTCCTGACGGTGTTTTCTAGAAATTTGAGAAAATTTAGGATTAATATGATGCCAGAATATATTTTATATTTTATTTTCAAGTCTAAGTTAATCAGAGACTTACTTGGACTTGGGTGTGCTCTGATGCGGCTGTTGCTGCTGCTGTTGTTGCTGCTGCTGCTGTTGGCTGACGTGGGCATAGCTTTGGAGCTTACCGCCCGAGGTCCACTGCACCAGCTGCGGCTCGGCAGCCGCTGCAGCCACCAGACCCGATCCGTCTTGCGCCCAACGTTGCTGCTGCTCGCCGGCCTTCAGGAGACCCGCCTGGCCCGCTGCAAAGCCGTTCTGCATCAGAGCCGCTAGTCCGAAGGCGGTGCTTAGGTGATCCTCGGACTTGAAGCCGCCGACGGCCGCCACACTGGGTGCCGGCACCACAGTCGCTCCACTGGTGGCCGTCACCACCACAGAGTTGCCCGACTCCGCCTGCTGTTGTTGCTGCTGCTGCTGTTGAATTACATTGGCCTGGGTGGTGGCCACGTTGTTGCCGGAGGCACCACCTGCCGCACTGGACTCGTATTCGATGCTGGGCGCTGCCGAGCGATCGAGTTGTTGCTGTAGATGGAAAGATACCAGGAAATTCAATGAGTTAAGGCTCGAATACATTTGGTGAATTGAGACTGGTACTGCTACTTACCAGGTTGGTGAAGGAGCGCTGCTCGCCCTCGGGCACCGCTGTTGGCCCGCTGGTGGCCACCTGCGCCACCGGCGTGCCAAGCGTATGCAAACCGTTTCCGGTCTCCTCGCCGTACAATTTGCGTGTGATTTCTTTGAACATATCTTCGTATGTGGCCTCCACATTGGAGGACTGTCCGCTCGCTGCTGGATGGCCGCCGTTCACTGGGATTAGTGTGGCCATTGCAGTAGCTCCTTGCCGTTGCCGTCGGCCTTGGCTAGCGGGCGCGTTGCTGCTCTAAGGGGGCGGCGGCTGCTGCACTTGCTGTTGCCTCCGCGTCCACTCGCCGAGAACTGTTAAAATGAAAAGGAAACGGAAGTTCTTGAGTACAGTGGACACTTTTGGTTATTTATTTATTTGATTATTAATATTTATAAAATATTTTTTCTCGAAGAAACCTCTTTTTGAACCTTTTATCAGTCACTTGGGATTATTTTCAATGTTTTCTCTACAGGTAAATCAACTAATCCCCACCAGTAATGAAAATGTCACTGCGGACACACGATCGGAAATGCATTGGCCTTAAGGGGATTTAGTTAGTCCGACTATCTTAGAGCTACACACATCCGGCATCGAAATACCCAAAGCCTCCCGGCGGCGACGTCACTTCTGGGAACCGACTGCTGACACATCCAACTCTCCGTCTGGTGGGGACTGGGGGGTGCGACCGGGGACTGGACTGCCTTGGGGCGCTTGCGTGGGGGGTTTTGCTTTTGATTTTGCTTTCGGCTTGGGATTGGTGGTATTGGGACTGGGCTTGAACTCGGGGCTTGGGTTTCGCGTTGAGTTGACGGCGACGCAGCATCGCTGAGTCAGCGAGAGACAGCGCTTTGAGCGCGCTTTTTGTATACGAATCTCCGATTTATGGACCGCTGAAGTTGAGGGACAACAGGTCACAAAAGTGACGAAAACAATATGGGATTCGAGTAAATTGTAGAAGCTTAACACAATAAAAAAGAATTTTTGGAAAATTCCCTTTTAATCCATTTAATATTTTTTTTTATTTAAAGAGCAGTATATCCCTTGAATATACATGTTCAATAAGTAATTAGCATTTAGTTAGAAAGACCTATGAAGTACCGAAAAATTCGTGGCCTGGGCCATTTCTTTAGTGCACACAAAACACCCAAACAATCGGAGACTCTTTTTTTGGGGCCTCCGCTGCATATATTAATAAATTTACCACCTTGACGTGCCCAACTGATCTGAACCAACCCAAAAACCCATTGAGCGTCTTCCCCTCGGCGGGCTGATCATTATCATCATTATCATCATCACCATCGCCAATGCCCAGCATCATCATCCTCCTAGTAAGACAAATTGCCGGCGAACGCGGCAATTTTTTTGGCGGCGCTTTTGTTCTGCGATGCGGTGGGTGGGTGTGGGTTGTGCTAGACGGCTCTCTTTCTCTCTATCCCTACATCTGTACACACAGCAAAAAAAGGTTAAGTTCAATCGACATTAAGATAATAGAACTGGTAAGTTCTCAAGGCCAATTTATGAAGTTATTTTTTAACCAGGAGTTCATAAATCTTTTTAAATTATTTCCAGTATAATCTAGAATATATTCAATATATTTCTCTCTGTGTTTATTTTACTTGGCCACATGTTGCTGCGCCTTGATATATATATATATTTTTTTTGTTTTTGTAGAGAACAGCAAACGCTTTTTCTGCCACTTTGTGGCGACAAAAATGTCTGTTTGTCTTGCTGCTGGGCCCTGGGCACGTTCTATACCCAGCGCCAATGGCTGTGCCCACCCACACACCCACTAGCACCACTGGCATTGCTACACAGAGCCAAATATTTGGTATAGCAGATATAAAATAATTAAATTAAATATTTACAAGATCGTTTGAAATATCAAACTTTCTAAACTAAGATCAAAATGGAAGTTAATGTATCATAAGATTCGATTGGTTTTTTGGGGACATCTTCGTTAAAATTTTCTTGTGTGCAGCAGCAGCACCATCATCAGCACCAGCAGCACCACCCACACACCCACGACCACGATTACGACCGTTCCCAGTCCCGAGATCCGTTCCGATACGAGCCAAGGCGATCCAATCCGATCCGTTTCTTCGTCTCTTTTGAGTTCATATTTCGTATCTGAGTTTTGCATATTTGATTTTTATGCTTCGTGTGCTTTTTACAGTGGGGTGTTGCTTGGCGCTGCTTGGTGTGTTTCTGCCTCCATGGGGGCGTTTTGCGGTTGGCTGTTCCTCGCTGTTTGCTTTACCTCGAGTGTTTTTGGAGGGGTGGGGGGTCCGAAAGGGGACTACTCTGAGGTCCGGGCTTCAGGCTGTGCCCTGATCTGCGGCCTCACTCCGTTCTCTGCGTGTGGCTTTTCAAGCCAAGGGCATATAGCTTGACTTTGGCTCAAGACCGTGCTCCATTTGGGGAGCTACTATGTTGAGGAAGGAGGGAAAGTGATGGCAAGTGGAGGGATGCAAACCAGTTTCTTACGAGAAACCAAGGAAATCTAATTGAAGGATTTGCGATCCTTGACAATTATTTAGTGTAAATATCAAACTAATATAATAAATATTTAATCAAAATAAATATGAGTTTTAAATTATAAAAATAAAGAAGTGAAAATATCAACAGCCTGAAGCTCAAAACGCTCCCAAGATGCCCCCTAAGACTCTACCCCTGATTTTGATAAGCCGCCGAAGCCGACGCCGACGCCGCCGCCGCTGAGGGGTCAAAACGGTTGTGGGCGAGACTGAAACCAAAAACAAAATATTGAAACAAATTCAAAGGGAAAAAGCAACGGAAAAGTGTCATTCGTTGCCAACAGCAACAAGAACGGCAGCAATATCACCAACATCGGCAAATGGCGCGCGTGTGGGTGCTTTGCCTCCCCCTTTTCTGATTTTCTGCCTCCCTCTCCTCTCCCTCTTTCACACTTTTTCTGCCCCACACAGCAGCAGCAGCAACAACAACATCCGCTTTGCTAATAACAGACAGCAGCAAAAAAAAAAAAATAAATAAATAAATAAAAACAACGACAACAAATGGGAGTGGACTGAAAATGGGCGCGCAAGCAGCAACAAAATCAAGTTACAACAACCAAACCACGCGCACATCAGAACAGCGATCGGTTGACGCCGGCTGCGCTGCTGACGTCGCGTAGTGGTGGGTGTGCAAACAAGACGCCAAACTTGGGGGAGTTGTGAGAGCAAGAGTGAGAGCGCGAGAGCGAGGGAGAGAGGAACCGGTTGCTGGGCAGCTGAAAAATGCCGGTTGGGGGAATTTTCGCTGATCTCTCTCACGTAATAAGTGAGAGCCCGCTTGATCGCTGCTCTCCCTCTCCATCTGTCTTTCCCCCCACCATTCCGCCGCCTTTTCGCTGGCAGATGTCGCGCTTTGCAGATGCCGGGCAACTGTTAACGGTAAGCGCATTATTGGCTCTCCCCTTTTTTGGGGCTTGTGGGGTGATTTTGTTAATGTTTATTTTCCCCGGTTTTATTATTTATTTATTTATTTTCCGCAATAATTATTGAGACACTGGGCTAGTCGAAAATTATTGCCTCTAGTCGAGGGCGGTCGGTCATCAAAGTGCAAATTGCAAAATCACACAAACAAACGCACTTACAGTGGAACTTCCTTAAAGGAAAAAACTACCGTATATAAAGAAAAACGAAAGTAATCACTTAAAATCGATTTTAAATTTGTCAAAACTATAATCGAAACATGCTTTTTAAATGTATTATTCGGGCTAAGCATTGGTACTTATTTTATGTTTAATTTCAACCCCTTTTCATTTAGAGCTTAAGCTAAACATATTCGATTTCCATAAGTTGGAGTGTCGAGAGTTATATGTAGACACCGGTCTTTAACACCCGTACCCGTGGGTTGGGCCAATCGCCGCCGATCTGGCAGTCCGGCAATCTGGCGACCTGGCAGCTCAGGGTGAGCCACAACATTTACTTGTTGTTGCGGTGAAAGGCCACAAGCGCGACCGCAGAGGGGCGTGAACGGGATGGGGGCGGAGTACCCGCAGCAGCAGCAAAAGCGGCAGCGAAGCCACCAGCTAATGACATGTTAACGCCACAGTACCGCCAATCCACCCCCCAAGACCCCCTGCCTTTGCACAAGTTGGCGGGACCAGCACGCAGTTATTAAAAAACGCTTTGGCCGATGACGCACAGTGGGACGGATCATGCACAGATGGACGCACAGAAGCAAGGTGCGGAGCTGCAGGCGTCGGTTGGGTTTTTTGCAGCGAAGTGCACTCGCTTGCAAGCGGGGAATTTTCCAGTAAAATTAAAGCTAAGAAAGGATCTTGGGAACTGGCTCCAGTTAATAGTTAATTCAAGTAAATTAACTCAAACGGCCTAGTAATAATATTTTTTATTAATAAATAAAGTATTAAAATTAGTAATTGCGCTTCTATTCCTTTCTGGCACACCCATCATTTAGATCTATGCAGCGTATCCCCGCCCACTGTGCGCGTCATCAGCATTTGGCAAAGCAACAACTAATCACCAAAGTGGGTGGGTGTCTAGCACCACCACCACAGCACCACTACAGCGCCACCATCTCTACCACATACACCGCATATCCAACTGACCGCAGCTGTCCCAATGATCCAACGCGATTCCACCGACAACGAAATAAAATCGAAGATTTTATATGCGAGCCAAATTAACACCGCGACTGACTGCAAACGGTATTCTCACTGTTTCTTTCGTCTTCTCTCGTGTTTTTAACGCCCACAATAAAAAAGCCACGACATCGACAGCGACGCAGGCGCAGCTGGCACTGGGGGTTAAGGGGTGTCGAGGGGGCGTAGAGTGGGTGGGCCTGGGATGAGGTGAGCCAAGCAGCTAGCGTGCGAGTGTGGGCCGGCAGCTGTTGTCATCGATTGCATTCGTTGGCCAATTCGCTGCGTGGGTCAATGTTTCTTGCCACGTTTATTTTATATATTTTTTGTTAAGGGGAGGGTACCGCAAAACAAACTAGCTTTTAAAACCACAGCATTGTCATTTCCTTGTAGCCAAACTTTAAGTTAATTTGTACTTTTTATTTATATAATTCGAGAGATAAGCCTATAATCTTAAGTTCATAAATAACCCATAAAAAGCAGCTATGCTTAAAATGTAATAAGTCGTAAGGATCACTTGTAACCGATCTATTAAACTGATTTTGTTTCACAGAATTTCCTAAACAAAAAATAGTTTGTATATAAATTAAATCACTTATCCAATTCTTAAATAGACTATTTTTGAATTATTCAGACTTTAACAAATAAGGATATTATATACACCTATTCATTAATTACTAAAGACAATTTATCTCTTAAAAACACCTTTTACTTTTACTCTAGATTCCTTTGCTCAATTGGAAGACCAACTCCCGGGAGCACGTTTCTACGCCACTCACTTTCCCGTTCCTATAGTGGCACATCCTTGGGATAATGGGGCTACCGGCAGACAAAGGACAGCAGATATACAGCGACATGTATATGGGCGGCAGGTGGTACTTTTAGTGGCCACGATGCGACGGCAGCTGCTGCTGTTGCTTTTTGGCGTCTTCTCTTTGAGCTTGGTTTTTATTTTCTTTCTTTTTGCTTTTTTTTTTTTTTTGGTTTTTTGAGGCGGATGGCCAGCAGACAACAAAAGCAAATTGCTTTCGGCCAAAAACCCATCGGAGCTGGTTTCGTTTGTTGCTTCATTCGAATTTTTTGGGTGGTTCATCTGCTGGTGGGCGTTCGACGGCTTCAAGGGCAGGCCCAGAAACGAGACGAGCCGGGTCAAGACGAGTCTCTGGCCGTAGCTTTTGGCTATGATTACCCGCCTTTAGTTTTCCCTCCTCTTCTCTGCAGCGGCGGCATCGGCAGCGGCAGCTGTTGGCAGGTGCGCGCCCTCATAAAATGGCCAAGACAAGAAATATACACGAAAGATACAGAAATGCAGGCGCGCAGACATGTTGCACATGTTCGTCTGTCCTTCGTCTTGGACGCGGGGTCTTCTTGAGACCTCAATCCAAGGGCCAGTTGCACCCTCCCCGAAACGATCGGCAGGCAGCCCCTTCCCTTTCTGGTGAAATCTTTGCCGCATGCAACATGTGCTCGGTGTCCGATCATCCATGGGGTAGCAATTTGTGCCATGTTTTCCATTCCCTTTTCAGGGGTGGTTTTTTGTCTCAACTGCAATCCAGACCCAGCAACCTGCTGCCCAGAGAGAGATCACTTTTAGGGTTGCCCCGTTGGGCTGTGCAGGTTGCAGCTGCCATTCCGCCGGTGGTTGGGGTGGTTCCGAGGACGACGACGAGGATGAGGGGATGGGAGTGGGGTTTAAGTGCCGATCCTGTTGCTTTTGTTGCGGACCAACGGATGCGCTCGTCGAAAGCAGGAGGAGGTTCCAGGATAAATACACACGAGAGCATGATTAATGGATTTTTATGCCAGACTTTTGAGAGTGGCCGTGGCGCATTTAGGTGTGACTTTCTATTGGAATCCGAATGAACAGATCAGGAAAAATAATGGATCAATAAGGGATCCTTTGGGACAAGTTATAAGCTCTAATATTTCGAGAACTGGTATTGAAATGGATTTTTAAGGGGAATTACTTTATTCTGAATGAAAGGATTATCTTAAAAAATGTTTAACTTATTGATTCTTTGCTAGTTTTCAATATCTTAGGTGTTGGTGTATTTATAAGTGAATTAATAATTTTTTTTTAATTAATACACAATTCTAGAAGGATTTCTTTAGAAATTTATTGTTTTCTTTTATCAGAAATTTGTTCACATGTCAGCTTTATAGTACCTGCCCTTTAAGAGTTCTAGTTTCATTCATGGACACCCAATCTACAATAGAGAATCCCTTTGTTAGGCTCCCACATTCTCCTCCCCTTTGAAACGGCGATCGGGTTGAAAAGCTTTAGTCCGGCGTCAGCAAATGACTGCGTTTCCTTCTCCCCCAGAGCAGTTTCGGTTTCGTGTTGTACTCTTTGGGTTATCATATGAACAAATGGATTTCCGAGAAACCACCTACCTACACACGAGAAATATGCCACAGCCCAAGCCCAGACCCAAGCCCAGTCCCAAGCCGACGCCACCATCATCCACCATCCCATCCCATACGAAACCATGCCATCCCAACCCATGGCCGGCCTATCCGTATATATATGTATATCATACGAGTACATGTGCCCAAGACAACCCAACCCAAAACCGAAAACCCAGCGCTGAAATGTTGACGCTGGACGCCTCTTAAAAATAACAACAACCACATTCACGTCCACAGCCACAGCAGCAGGCAATCAGAAGAGTAGGAGGTGGAGGTGGATGCGGAGTAGCAGCAGGAGGAGGAAGCAGTGGGAGGAGGAGCTGGAGCTGGAGGTGAGGAGACAACAGACCCAGACCCATAATGAAATTTCACAACAACCTTCAAGCAGACATCGTCGCCGTCTGCCGTGCGCTCTTCCTCCTCTCCGCCATCGTTTTCTGTTTTTTTCTTTTGATTTTTTGTTTTTTTTTGGATTTGTTGAATATTGAAAAAACGGTCGAAACGGTTGGGGTTTTTAGGCAAATTGTAGTAGGAGGAGTGCTGGTGGTGGTTTGGTGGTTCGGTGGTGCTGCTGCTGCCATAGAATGAGCCAGCGAAACGGAGATAATGACGATCGCCTGGCACAAAAGCAGAAACGAGACCAACCAAACTCAAGCCGCCCAAAAGATTTTCGAGTTATGGGCCAACAAAAGAAATGGAAGAAGATGTGAGTAAGACTTTACCCGGGTCTTCTTTCTTTCTCGAAACGCCCATCCTCCCTACCCCACCCACCAGTCCATGGGCGCGCATTCTGGAAAGGGTTTCCCAGGGGGGCCTTTGAAAACGGCCAAGGAAAATCGGTTTAAAACAATTTATTTTTAATGTGAAAATAAAAAATACTCTAATACTTTAAAAATACTTCATTTTAAGTTCTGAAATATTAGAAATAGAACAACTAAGATTTGGTATTCCCCAAACACTTCATGGGTGTTATAGCCCCCCAAAACCCTCTCGTATGACGACCCTGGACAAAACTAATAAAGGAGAAGATACCAAACCGAACTGAAATGAATCCTACGCAATGGGGTGGCTGCTGCAAAAGGGGACGCACTCCGATTCCGATTCCCGAATTCGAATCCGAATCGAACTGAGCTCTCGGCTCTCCGACGCCAACAGGTAAAAAGTAGAAACCTTGAAAGCCGCAAAACAAACAGCTGCTGCTTCTGCCGCAGTTGCTGAGCTGGAGAAAACAGGTAAGCGAGGACTGCCGACTACGAGGGCAGGTAACTTTCGGGGCCTTTGGCCAGGGGGCGGGTGTGTAACAGGAAATTCCTATGTGATTTTCGGTGAGATTGCTGCAAGCTACCAGCTCTGGGGTTCGCTTCGCATAGGATAGGATCGTATCGGATCGGTTTAGGGATGGGCATAGGGACTGGGATCGGGATCGGTGCAGCAGCAACCCTCCATACGGCAGGGGCAGGTACTCTGCCGCAACCCCTCTTTCGCCCGGCTGGCTGCATAAAATTGCTCTCTCTACCACCGACGACGGGAAGTGCGTAATTTATTTTTGCCCTTTTTTTGGGGTCGCTTTTTTCCATGGGAATGCTGGTCAGAGTCGGGTGCGGAGGGGGAGGAGGAAACCAAGCGTGGGTTGGCAGAAAAAAAAAACAAGTGAGGCCAAGATGACTCAATACGACGAAGTAACATCGGAGTGAAGCCATCAGGATCTATCAACAAGTATTTATAGCTTTTCTTGGATTTTCATGTAAGTCAGCCCGGGAGCAACAACGATTAAGTGAAAACTTTTATTTGTTGTTGCGAACTCAAGTTGCACAGAGTAAGTATTATGTAGCTTTTATTTGATATAAAACGACATCATTATTTTTTCCAAGTAATTCCCAAACACGATAAATGTTTGGTAAAGCGGAAGTGTTAAATTTTCTATTCGCAAATTATTTTATTGGAATTGGGGGAACCCTGTGTTTTTCTTGGGCCTGACAACCCTCTTTTTCCAACCGATCGTTCCAATGACAACTCCTTGGTAAGCAAGCGACCGCGAAGATGAGTCCATAATAAACAGAGAAATAATAGAGGGCGACTGTCAGTGGGGGCGGCAACGCAGACAGCGAAGCCGAAGAAGAGGGGGAGAAGACGAGCAGGAGGAGGGGAAGCAGGCGGAGTAGGTTGAATGCAAAAATTGCTATCGATGGGTGGGTGTAAAAAATTCATCAGAATGCAAGCGAAGGCGGAGGAAGAGGCAGCGCGGCGAAGTGATAAAGCAGCGGGAGGGAGAAAGAGAGACCGAGGGCGAAAGAGTGAGGAGCTACGCCAAAATAAGAAACCTACAAGAAATCAGCATTTGAAGCAGCGGGCGTCGCGACGGTCAGTCGCCTCCCTCCCTTCCTCCTTCGCCCTCGACTCTTCTCCTGTGCGCAACAGGGTGAAAGGGAAAGGAAGAGGAACATGTGACAAAGCAGAACAAATAGGAGAGAGAGCATGTGAGTAGGCGGCTTTGCTTCAGTGAATCCAAGATTTCTCACAGTGTTTAACTGTGACTGTGTGTGTGGCTGTGCGAAGATGATAAGCAGCAGCAGCGCTGAAGAAAGTAGGATAATGAGGGAGGAGGCGAAAAGGAGGCGAAGAATAAGGAGGGGGGAGGAGCAGCCGAACCACACGCAAGCTGCCAAGGATTGATGGTGCTCTGGTGGTGGTGGGTTTTTATATTTTCTCCTTCTTCATCTCTTTTCTGTTTTTTTTTTGAGCCCCTTGCGGCGTCGCATTTGCGCCAGCGAGGGTGTCCGTGTCTGCTGCGCGGGCGTGTATGTGTGAGTGTGCTGGAATCTTTTGCCTCTTTTCAGGAAAGGGGTGCCCAACCGTCTTTTTTATTCCCCATTTTTTGTTGGTTGGTTGGTGGGGCGTTGGAGTGGCTGTGTTTTTTGGGTTTTCGTGTATAATTGGAAATTGGGTAACCGGTTCTGGGCCTAGCTACCTGTGGGTTGTCGGTCGTCGGCTGGGCTTGTCTCTGCACATGGCCTTCGAAATGATTTCTCGATGGGTCGTTGGATTGTGTGGGTTCGGCTCTGGCAAGGCAAAAGCTAATTAGAAGCGACTACTCTCTATGACTTAAAATTATTTTAAATCCTTTAATCATTAAGCTCGTGAATTATTACCTTTTCGAGTTTTTTGTGTTTTTAGTTTCTTCCAGTTGGCCCTTTGGCCATTGCAGTGTGCGTGTGCGAATGTGTGTGTGAGGGATGCCTAACTTCCAGCCGGCAAAAATAATCACTTTCTTTGATTTTTCAGTCACTGTTTTCTTCACAATTTGTTCCCTTCGGGTAACGATAGCCACTGTGGGGTTTTCTTTATTATTCAATAATAATCTTTTCAAAACTCGCAGAAAAACCAAGCTTTGCAATGTTTTCAATTCAAATAAGCCGCACGAAGACGAGAAGTCAATTCCAACTTTGAACTCCAAGCACAAAGAGAGGGAAGCGAGAACGAACGAACCGCACGCCACGAGAAATTCCAACGGACTAAGAGAGACGGAGACAACAAACGATGACGCGCTCTGCTCCTGCTCAGCCGACGATGCCGACGCACAAAGCAGCGCACAGTGGGCCGATCTGTGACAATGACCGGTTCTTAGAGAACCTTCACATTCAGGCTGGCTACGGTTTCCACTTACCCAATCTTCTTGCGATTTACTTTTCAAGAAAGCAAATCGGTGCTCCAGCTCTTGCAAAACGCAAATATGTTTGAATTGAAAAACGGGAAAGAGTTTCTTTGCGAAATAAAAGATAAATGTCTATTTCTACAGCAAATAAGGTCTTATTTTAAAAAGGAAAGAAATAGTGGTCCATTGGTTTTTAGACGTTTATTTCACACCATCAGTAGATCTATCTAGCGTTTTCTTTGTAAAAATACTTTTCTGGCCCACCTCGAATTCGGAAATAAATATTTGCCGCCAGTAACAAAAACTTGAGTTTTGGTGGCCAAGGCTGCTGTACTATTGTTGGAAAGAAACAATTTGGTCCAAATGTTTTTAAAATGAAAGAGCGGACACTAATATAAGTACTATAGAATAGGGACTTATTAAATAAACATGATCAAATTGCATTGTATAAATTGAAATTTTACCATTTGAAATAGGTATAAAAGTAATTGAGATCACTGGAATTTAAACTGTTTAAAGAGTGTCAGCCCTTTTGCACCGATAAATTAACGATTTCTGCCTTTAATTGGCTTAAAAACGAATAATTCGAAAATGAAGGACATTTAAACACTCTGTTTGCATCTGTTAACATCAAAACAAGCAAGGCAGTTATTTGAGCAGTAAAATATTCTAAAAAAAAAATAGATGACAATAAGTTTGCGAAAGCCGGAGCACGTAAAACGGCACCGAAAGTTTTTGGTCAAAACGCAAATAAAAAACTAAAGTGAAAACCGGAGCCCGCCCGATTGCTATACTTTTTAAGATATGGCAGAGAATATTATTTTAGGAAATATATTATATATATATTAGGAAAATAAATAATAAATAATAAATATTATATTAGGAAAATAAATTTGATACGCAGTATTTACTTTAATAAACGGGAGAATTTATGAGAAATATTTTTAAAGTTTTAAAATTGATTTTACTGGGACTTAATATATAATTTGGTTTTTGTTTTTTAATTTTTACATGTATACAAAAAAATTTTAATAAAATGTTATCAGACATTTAAAATGTTATCAAATCAAAGCTTTAGTAATTCTTAATATATAACCAGGTTTATAGTTTTTACCCAAGCACTCATTGACACATCAAATTTAACAGTTACCCACTGTGCAAGTGGCCACCTTACAAACGAATGATCGCATAAAAGAGAAATTGCAACAAACAAGCGGCGCGACAGCGTCGACAGCGACGGCGGCCGCGACAGAGCCAGCGAGGCAAGGCAAGCCACCCGCTCATTCACGGTTATTTGTTGTTATTGCTGCTGCTCCCTCTCTTCCTCTTTGCAGTGGTTGTGTGTGGGCCGGCAGCGAGAGCGTCGCTGCGGCAGAGGCAGAGAGCGAGAGTGGGAGTGGGAGCGGTGTCGGTAGCGTGAGCGGGTGCGGGAGAGAGAAGGGTGAAGACTGGGCTCCGCTGCGTAGGGTGGTTCGGTGTAGAATTTTTGGGCAGCGGCAGCGCAGTCGCGGCGAAGCAGGTCAGTTTGCGACCGCGCAACTCGATTTTGTTGTTGATGCCTTACGTTTTTTTCTGCGCCGCTTGGTAATGATCTTCGTGCATGTGGGCTGCTATCGTGGTTATTGTTGTTGTTGTGGCGGAGGAGGAGGCGACTGCGACTGTTGCGTTCATTAGCGGGGCCGGTGGCTTTTTTGGGTTTGTTATATGGCCAGAAAGAGGAGGGCGTGCGATACATTGAGTATACATGTATAGTAAGCCCAGGTAGACACACTACAGACACACTAACCTAACCCTAATTTTGGATGACTTGAAAATCAAGGATATTATGATTTTCACTGTACTTAGAAGCACTTTAATGTTTAGAATATATGTTAAAAATGTCCCATTCGAAAAACCGGCATTATTTAGAGACAATTTTTAATTTAAAAAGAAGGCGGATATTAAAATGGAGCCTTTTTAATTATACTTTTGATACTCTCAAGAATATCTTACAAGAAAACCTCATTGTTCTACTTTTAATATTTGTTCCTAGCGAAGCTTGACTGTATTTACGACTCCATTCACCCACATGAGCGTATTTTGTGTGCTTTCCAGTCAATTGGGTGGCACCGTCCGCCGATTTTCGGCGTGGGCTGATTTTAGCCTCATTCGATTTCGGGTTCAAGACTTGCCGTCCAACCTTTGGCTCTGTTGCCGGCATGGGCCATATCTGGCTATTTACTATCTGTGCTAGAATCCCCATGCAAATTGCATGACTCATAAATGGGAAACTCCCGGGGCAGCAACCAGAATAGCCAACTTATACAAGAGTGAATGAAACTGAAAGTTTAACGCAATCAATGGATACTAGTTGTTGGTGTTGCAGGTTGCGATGTCGCTGATTTTGATCGAGGAATCGAGCCACCACAAGTAAATCCCCGCCAAACGATGAGTTGTTGCAGAAATGCATATGGTGCCATACGTTGGAGGAGATGAGTACTGAAACGTCGGCTGGGTGGACTTTCGAATGCGCTACACCCTTTAGAATAAAAGCACTTAGAATAGGTGAAGCTTATATCCTAATTTTTAATGAAATTGCTAGTGGATGTTTACTATATACAAATAGATTACACATATTATTTAAATATTAATATCTACATTAATATATTTTTTCTAATATAATCTAAGCATGCTCCTTAAATCTTTGTAGATTTTTCTTAAACAAGATGAATATCTTCCAAATCCTAATATCAATCATTGGATTAATATCGGTCTCCTACCAATCTACATTCCCTTCTTGTAGGGCAAACCGGCAAACAGGTTAACCCTCGAAATGGAGCAGTGCGAGCACCCTACTTTACCTTCGTTGCCACTCAAATGGAAGTGGCTGGCAAAGGCGAAAACGATGATGATGACAATGATGAGGATCGGTTGAGGGAGCAGCAGCAGCAGCCTATGGACCGAAACCGGTCCGAGAGCAGCCGTCACCGACGGGCCAACATGTGGGCCACCTCGAATCCCCCTGAGAGGTTCTTTCTCTCAGACTCAGAGCTCGGTGGGGATTGGCGGACCCGTTAGTCCATCCTTGGACCGCTGCAAGCTGTGATATAACCACCGATTCGAGATCCCCGTAATGAGCCAGTCCAATTACAGCAGCACATGGCTTCCTTCGTCCCGACAAACCTGTTGCCCCTCAAGGCGAAGCCCTTGTTGGGAGAAAGTTCCCTCGCCGTCCGACATAGGGCTTCCCACTTGGGCGCCACTTGTGCAGCGGAAATCTGCCAGTTCTCGGAGGGGTCGCCTCGGGCTCTGGCTCTTTGTCACGTCTCATTTAACCCGGGAACCCCGTCGGGGTGGTTGTGCGATCGCTGGTTCCCACTGTTGTAGAGGCGCTCCTTCCCTCAACACAATACAATAGCCCATAGTCCAAATGGACAGGAAAAAATATATATTCATATTAAATTTTGAACTACAAATAGTTTACTCGATATATTCTTAATTGATTTTAAACGAATATTGATATTTTTGGCAACCAAGTACTTAGTTTATAATTTTATACTATAAAACGTTGCCTTCTTTCGCTAATAAGATTTCACTCTTAAAACCCTAGTTTATCTATCCATAAAATACATTTCTAGAATATTAATGAACGTTAAGTATTTATGTTCACTTTAATAGGACAACTTTTACTGTATTAATAATATTTCAGGAAATGAACACCAAACATTTTTCGTTCAGTGGAGCCACCCCTACGTCGAGTGGGCGTGGGACGGCCACGCATGCGCAACTCCCTCCGGACTCCTAACTACGAGCCCCGAGCTCCGACTCCAAGCGCTTTGTCTGAGTGGGTGGCTGGTGTAAATGTGTGCTCGTTCGGGTTTGTCAGTGAGTTGGTGCCGGCTGGGTTGGGTACAGTCTCCGCTTGACTTGCCTTGCGGTTGGTGAGTCACTGGGTCTTGGCCCCCTTGTGATTTCCTACATCATCATCGTCAAAGTTGTGGGGAGTGTGAATGGAATTAAGTCAACAGGAAGTAGTCTGTGGCTAAGAATAAATGTCAATGATCGCCAAGATGCGACGAATTTGTTATATTTGGAGATGCTTTCATATTAAACGATTGTTAGTTATAATAGAAATTAAGTTGGTATTTGTAGGGTAATCAAAGAAGTAAGCTATATTGAGATCTATTTTAAAAGTATATCTTAAATACAGTTCTTTAATATTATTTAAATATGATTAATTCAGAGAAATGTAGGAATATTGTGGCATTCCTGATTACTTTTAGTTGTCTGATTTATCTAGCAGAAAGTTATTAAAAGCTAATTAGTATAATTCAGAGCCACTGTTCCTGATCAACTGGAATCATCGAATCTTTGCCTGGAATGTCAAGAACCTTTCTGACAGTATCGGCTTTCCAGTCCTCACATTCCAGATGCAGTTGCATTCCCTTGGAACCCTTTCCAGCGCTTTCCTGCGTTAAACTCAGACTTAAAATCAATTTTTGGTCGTCAAGTAAAAAGCAATTAAGCTGTCAGTCGTCTATGTAAGCAGCTTCAAATACACAACTAATTTCTAGATGTACATACAATATATAATCCATGGAGACGCCGTCAAACAAAATTGCGTTGCTTGGGTTTGGGTGCCGGTACACCCGAAAACTCCATACATAAAATGCATATATAAATGTTTATATAGGCATAATCCCTGGCAAATGCAATTCGAGTGCATACAAATTGCATTTTCCATATAATACATAAACGAATATATTCTTTTTTTACATATATAATGCAGTTATTTGCATCCACTCGGCGACCACCCACAACTATGCACATATATATTGCCTGGCAACACTCAAAAAAGCACACGTTTTTAGTTTTCCATTTCCATCTGACGCCTTTCCACGCCATTCCACTAACGGCATTCATCAAAGGCGAAATAATCAAATACAAATTATATAATACATATAAATACACGTATGTATGGAAGTGTGTTTGTCGCATATGTTGCATAAAAACCGAAACCCCAAAAAACCATATGCAAAAACCCCCCCCCGCACGTAAAATCGAAATGAAAATGCAGCGGAGAGCGGAAGAGCGAGTGACCGAAAGAGCGCTCTTCCCAGAGAGCGCAAGCCTGTGCCGTTATTTTCTCAAATAAAGAGACAGAGAGAGAGAGAGCGCGCTAGCGGAAGTTGAACTCTCGAAAGTGCAACACAATTCCTGTGCACTTTTTTGAAAAGGGGGTGGGTAGCCCTTCTCTGGCGGGGGGAATATAACAAAAATTGTTATAGACACAAAATTTATGATGTGCTCCGGCTGTGAAAAACAACCCAACACACACACACACCCCCAAAAGTGGGGGGTGGGGGGTGGCTTTTAGTTTTCAAATGCCAAAACAGTTGAGCTATTGTCGAGCGACAGAGAGCCACGTAATACCGAGAGAGAGGGAGCAAACAAGAGAGTGTGAGAGTGCCTGAGGGGGTGGGATTGTGTGTGCATTGTTTGGGGGTTGCTATACCGTTGCATAGAGCGCCTGCTCCACACACCAATACCATCTCCGCTGCCCCAATGTGTGTGTGTGTAAAGTATTGATGATGGAAAAATAGAAGTTGGCGCTTTTTAGTTGGGGGTTGCTGGCTAGTTGTTGTTTTTGCCAGTGTGTGTGTGTGTGTAAGCGGTGGGGTGTTTCTCTGGAAAAAGTGCATACCGAAAAGTATACGCACACCCACACACCGACACACACACAACGCATTGCGGAAAAATCAATAAATCACTTGACTGCGAAAAATATACATTTTAAAGCTTCTAGAAGACCTTGCCTTTTCCGATTAAGTTGGATTATTTTGCTGATAACTTACCGACATGTTAGCGCCGACTTTGGCTGCCAGCCCCGGAGTATGCAACACTTTTCGCCTGGCGCCTGCAGGACACCTCTCTGCACTTATACAACTGCACTTTTTTCGTTAAATATTCCTTGTGTTTCTCGTTTCTTTTTGAATTTATTTAATCACACTTCATTCCGTATTTATTTGCGATTGCATTGCACTTTGGATTTTTGGGGATTCCTTAGACGACTTAGCGCGATTCCACAACTAACCTCATCAACACTCACACACCGAATGAGATTTGGCGACTGAATGAATGGCCGCGGAGGAGCGGATCCTACGGTTAAAGGACTACGAGACTCTCCGCCTTTTCAAGGGGTGGTTGGGTGGTACACAGTGGGGTGCCTGGGCGGAAATATCCCCCTCCCCCCTGCCGTTGTAATAATGGGGCAGCTATTGTTTGTTGTTGGGCCAGCGATGCGTTTGGCGTGTTTAGCTTGCTCCTGCTGCTGCTGCTGTTGTTGCCACACCGATTGCCCGTCGCGTAATAATAATAGTGCGAGCAAGCATTGTGCAATTGTGGGAAAAGCTTCCTGTCTGCTGCCGAGCCGCGCTGGCCGCTCTTCTTCCTCTTGCCGCTTTCCTCGCTTCCGCTTTTCTTTCCACTACGAAAAAGCGCGCGCATTCCGCAACGCTCCCACGCATAACAAGTGAGTGCGGCTCTCTCGCATCCTTGTTCTCTTCTCTCTCTGAGTCTCTTTGGCGCTCGAGTTCCCTCTCTCCGGCTAGAGTTGACTCATCCCCTGGCAGCCATGTTTATTTACAAAAAGTTTAACGGTATTCGCAGGCAAAAACTGAGGTCCTTGCGACTTGTTAGAAGCTTTGGATTCCAATGGATATCACGAAATAAGATTTATATATTAACGAATTTAGATGGTTTATTAATACTTATTTATACATTTTATTTCTATTTATAATTTACTTCAAAATACCAAAAAATAATGCATAAAATATAGATTTTAAGAAATTGTTGTTAATAAAAAAAAAAAATACTATTATTAACAATTTAATACAATATTTTAAATATATATTTTTTAAGGCTATGATATGGTAACAGTTTGTGCAAACTTAAACTTAAATCATTTTTATTCTAATAACAATTTAGAGATAATTTGAACATTTGTTTGTTTGTTTAAAAAAACAAAGTAAAACAATTGTTTTTACTCTTTACATTTATTTACAAAGCGACATCTAGCAGATATACCGTTATCATCTAATACAACAACCACATCAAGTCGTACACGTAAAATTACATGCATAACGGAGTTCTGGGGTAAAAATTGTGTAGAATATATGTTAAAAGTATTTTGTTAAAGTAAAATCAACGCATAAGTTTATATTTCATGTTAAAATTATTAATTTCTTGTTCAAAGAATTCATAAATATTTAATTTTTAATTAGTAACGGATAATAAATGTTATTGTTTACTTGCCTTAGCAGAATTTTATGGATAATATAGTGACATTATCATTAGATATGTACTTTTAAAATAGCCAAAATGCTTAGACTTAAAATCTTTATAAATGCAATTGAATAATTAAATTAGGATCAAAGAATATGTTGCCATTAAATTAGTAATCAATGTTGCTCCTTAAAATAGTTTAACGACTCTTGGGGGAATTTCTAATTAAGTTTAGTGAACAATTCTCACCTGGCCGCCGCAAGCCGTTCAGTTGAGTGGCCAAAACGAGTGCCGAAAACATGCCCTCCACTTAGCCATGACGTAGTTCGTTTTCAGATTTTTTCGGGTTTTTTCATCGTTGTGCAGCAGTCTTTTTTTGTGGTTCCTAGTTTTTAATCAAATTGCACATGTGACCACAGAGCCAACCGTATAACCCATAACCCGCACCAGAAACTCCTTTGCTAACCTAATTTTCCAGCTGCCTCTTCAGCTCCGCACACACACTGGGAAATACACAGGATTTTCATCTCTTTTTGGGGAATTTTCTGCAACGTCAACTGTCTCGAAAAGTTTTTAATCAACGTGGCCCAACAACAACAAGAGTTCTTCTTTTTTTTTTTCTTTTTCCTACTTAACAATTTCTTACTTTTCGTTTTTTATGGTGGCTGTAGTTTTCCCTAGATGGCCTCGATTTTTGTGAGTATTTGGTAGACGTTGCCGCATTTTCACCGCAAGCCAGTTCAATGCAATTAAAAACAATTCATAATGGGGGAGCTGTGCCGCTTTTACCGCCCCTCCCCCCAGTAATTTGTCTCCAGAGCTGGGAAAAAACACACATAAATGGTACATGGAAAAACAAAACTGTTTACTTGTTTTGTTATTTTGTTGCGAAAATGATTTTTGTGTCCAGCACTTGACGGCAAACGGGGCTTTTTGGTTTATGCATTTAATTAAAAACGAATGAGACGAGGACCCCAAAGCCAAAGCCGAGCTAAAGCCACAATGGAAACGCAATGAAAACGAATAAATATGAAAGAACTGCGGGTGGCAGGAAGGAGTAAGTGCAGATACACAGATACACAGATACACAGATACGGATACCAGTGCCAGTGCTGTCAAATTGTTTGTTTTTCCGGAAAGGTTTGTGTGTTTTTATTAAGCAGACTCTGGTATCCGGTAATTTGTCGCCGAGAGTAATATTTTTACATTTTTTGTTTATTTTATTGGAAATGTACACTATGATAATTACTATAGTAAAGAATAGCATATTTATATTGCAGGAAATATTGTTTGTATTAAGTATTTAAAGGCATACTTCCTATAAAAATATGCCACCAATTGTCATCATAGGTTGGGGATACAATCGATTTAAATAGGTTTCTATATATATATATATATATATATATATTTCAGATATTTAAAACAAACTAATTATATCGTTGAAATAAGTAGTATAAATATATATTGTATTGCTAAGAAGATAACTAATTTATCTACAGTAAGATAGTTCTTAAAAAGGTTTTAAATAAACCTTTTAGATAAAAAGCTTTCTGGCATAAATGTCTATAGTAAACTTTTTGTTATGTACATAATAAATAAATGTTTAGTGGGTTATCTTTGTTTACATATTGAGCTCAAAGTAATATAGGTAAAATATACAAAACAATTTCAGCTTTAGCTGTATTAATTCTTAGACTTTTAGCATATTAACTAATTAAAAATTACACATATTAATAAACGAATGTGACGCCACTATTCTCATAAGAAAAACAAAGGGGCAAAGAACTTATTAATATTTAATATTAAGTTTCATATATTTTCATATTTTTCCCATGTTATTTTGGTTATAACCATTTCTATAAGTAGGTCCTTTGGCAGAACTGTCTGGTGCTCGACACAATGCTAAATGAAGCGACTATACTAGCTTTGCTTTGCTTAAAATATGCAAACAAGAAGCGGAAAAACTTATTTAGACGCCGCTCCAGACGACAGCAGAAGAAGTACATATATATACATATATATTCACGTACCAGCAAATGGAAATATATGGGTAAAAACCCACAGAAGCCAAGCGAAAAAGCAAATTGTTTCTTTGGCTGCTTATGAAAATGGCGCATGTGTGTGCATATTGCACTTTGCCAGTGTGTGGGTGAGTTCTCCCACGCCTCTTGGTGTGTGTGTGTGTGTGTGTGTGTTCTCCTGTGAGAACCGAGAGTCTTGCCTTTGTTTTGGCCAAACGCAGCACAATGGGCCACGGCAGCCTTATTTATGCAAATGGAGAAGCCATTTTTATTAATGGATTAATAAATAAAGACCTCTCTGACCGATATTTCAATTGTCTTTATTTTTGTTCTGTTTTATGGAAAGAAGTTTTATATTAATCCTGCATTGTGCATTAATTGGGTTTCGATTTTCATATTTAACTTAATTCTTTTAGAACTTTATTTGATTAAAAAGGTTTACATAAAACAAAAGTTGGCTATATACAAATAATATACGAAAATAACTAAATTTAATTATCTTAACAACTTTATTTCTTTAAATGGGCTTATATAAAACATAAGTTAGCTTTTTAAATACAAATAACATTAGAACATATTTAAATTATGTTTAGAAATGGTTTAACGTGAAATCTATTTAAAATATGTTTTGAAGTATGTAACAAATTATATTAGATCCTGAATTAATTGTAGATTAGTTGTTTTTGTAGATGTAATATTTTATGGCATACTTTTGGGAAACATTAAAAGTGATTTTAAATTCTGTGCTGTCTCTAGGAATTTATTTCATTGGGAGGTACTCGAAATTTAAAAGGCTATATGCATATATTTCTGGGAAAAGTATATTTGTATCTCTAACATATATACGTTTTAGACATCTTAAAATTATAAATCGTTGATTATAACGGCTTAGGATATATGAAGTGTATATTATAATTAATTTTGCTTCAAAGTCATGACTTAAATATTTTTAAAATATATAAAATATTATTAATATAGCCCACTGTTGCTGGCTTGGAGCGCTTCTTCTTCATTCGCCGCTTTTATACGTCTCGCATGCGGCCAAAAGATTTTTGCCCTCTTTTGCCAGTATTTGATTGAAGCTGCCGTAGTATTACCAATGCCTGGAAAACATAAAACTACGAAACAAAACAAAAAATTCTCTCACTATTGTTTGGGGGCGCGTGGGAAGCATTTCCAGCGATTTCAGCGTTTTGTTTTGTTTGGAAAAACTTTTTATGCTGTTGCTGGCAGTGCTGTTGTTGTTTCAGGATCCCAACCCCATTTGGCAGTGGAAGAAATTATTAATACATAATTCATGTTTAATTGTTCACAATTTTTTGCCGTTTCTACTTCTACTTCGCCATCTTCAGACTTTTTGTTTAATTATTCAGCAAAGAAGCAGAACAAAAAACAGCTCGAAATGGGAATATCGAGTGACGAAGGTACTACAGAACCAGCAATTTGATTGAATTTACATATACAACATCATACTCTCTCTCTGGGGAAACGGCAGAATATTAGTCAGCTTAGCTTAATGATATTTTGTGTAAAAATTAGATAATTAACTAGTCAAGTTGAGAGTTTCGTTACCTTTTGCCATTGATTATTTGGCAAGTAAAAAAGCGCAGAGCTCGAAATGGGAGTATCGAGTGACGAAGGTACTACAGAACCAACAATTTGATTGAATTTACATATACAACTTCATGCTCTCTCTCTGGGGAAAAGGCAGAATATTAGTTAGCTTAGCTTTTTGATATTTTTGTGAAAAATTATATAATTAACATTGCGAGTTTCGTTACCTTTTCCCATTGATTATTTGGCAAGTAAAAAAGCGCAGAGCTCGAAATGGGAATATCGAGTGACGAAGGTACTACAGAAACAACAATTTGATTGAAATTATATATACAACTTCATACTCTCTCTAGGGAAAAGGCAGAATATTAGTCAGCTTAGCTTATTGATATTTTTGGTAAAAATTAGATAATTGCGAGTGTCGTTACCTTTTCCCATTGATTATTTGGCAAGTAAAAAAGCGCAGAGCAGATGCGACAATGAGAACAGCAACTATTTGGTCTAATGGCTGCCAAAGTTGATTGGAACTTTCGCTGATTGAGCTGCATTTAGTTTTCCCCGCCGTTGACAGATGGGGGGTCTCAGGGGGTTCCCCACCGATAGACAGACATTTCAATTAGCCGAAAATTGTGGCAGGTGGGGGGAGTTGGCACTTTGAGTTGGATTTCGGGGTCTTGGCCCGTTGTCAGTTACAGTTTTGCAGCCTGCGGCCAATGAATTTTAGATGAACGAGTTGACGGGTTGAACGTTGCACGATTCACTGCACAAGGAGTACGTGGAAAAGTGGGAAAATCCGGGGGAAAGCGGGGCCCTCGTAGGGTTAAACACACTTGGGCCTCCCTCCACTCACGCACACAGCCGGGCGTATATTTTCATTACCGCGCTGCGGGTTCACTAAAAAGTTGCGGGTGGTCATGATTTTCCTCTCCGGATCGGCATCGGAAGTGCACTTCTCATTTGCTTATTGTCGGCCAAAGGGGGCCAGGTGTGCACTGCACATAATTTAGAGGTGAGAAGATTATTTATTTAAGAAGAATCTATTTTATATCAATTTAGTGCGTTGTATATCTTTAGGGGAAAGAATAATACAAATTACCTATTCTACTTATCAAAATAATGCTTTGCCAGAGAAAGAATAGTTTATAAAGATAATTTGGAGATGTAAAGATTGGTTATTTAAGAAGAACCTATTTTATAATAATTAAATAATATAAAAATAGTTATTTATCCAGAGAAAGACTAGTTTCTAAGGATACTTTTGGAATATTTAAATAATTTTCCAAGAGAGAGAGACGTTACAGGATAGTTTTGAAGCAAAGATGGAGTTAATTATAATATATATTATAATATAGGGAATTTATATAGAAAAATGTATATTTATATATTTATATATTTATTTATATTTATTGAAAAATTTATAAGGGACTTTTAACAGGTCATATAGGAGCCCTTATAAAAGTTTTTAAAAGTTGAAAAAATACACATTCAATTCGATATGCTTATATATAAAAATTACCTATGACTTTTAATACTTAAAAAATAAGAATTCGACTTTTTCACACCTTTAAAATAAATAATAATATAATAAATAATAAATATAATACGACATATATCTTAATAAGCTATACTGGACTATATATATATTATACCTATTTAAGATATATTCATTGTAAAATATCATGAATTATCTTATAATCTGAAGAAGTACCTGACTGTATGAATTATTTCCAGTGTAGCCATTGCTGCAGGTTGAAAGTTTCAAGTGCAACAGCAAAAACTAGCGTCCAGTGAATTTAACTTCATGTTGTCGACAGAGAAGTTATTGGCCCTTTACCCCGTCCGTGCCCTTCTTACTCACCCTCCCCCGGCATGCCCTATTGACTCTGGCGCACCCCCATGCTACTCTGAAAATATTCGGTTTGCCTTTAGAATTATTCAGATTTTCATTTGGTTTATGTAGCCAGAGGATAGCGAGTGTGTGCGAGTGTGTGCCAGGCTGTGTGTGCTGGTGCTTCGGTGGTTGCTGACTGCGGCTTCGAAAGATTTCTATATTTTTGGTTCACGCTGTGGGTAATTAATTTGTGAAAACAAACCAAATTCGTATGTTAACGTGCTGCAGACAAAGCAAATCTTATTGAAATTTCCAGAGGAATAACCAGGGTTAATCCCGAGTCCTTTGCGGTCCTTTATCGCAAAGATGGGCAAGCGCATTAGCTGAGAGCTTAAAGCAGATACCGAAAGCCATAAAACCCGCATAGAAATTACAAAAAAAAAAAAGGAGATTGCCAAGGATATTGAGCGATGTGACAGGAATTTATGATAGGAGCACTACTTAAATTAAATTGAGCACAATGATTAATGCAGCTGAAAAAGCTTTTTGAGTTTATTCAACTTCTATGTAGTTTTTGCTTGAAACTTTTTAAACTTACTATTTAAAATTTAACTTTCTTTTGATTTGGTATAACAAAAAGTAAAAAAAAAAAAGCTCAGTTTGATTATTTCTTCAGTAGCTTCTAGCATAATTTATTTATTGAAATAATGCTATTAATACCCGACTGTAGTTTTCCTACTTCCTTTAGTATATATATAGCAATATTTCGAATTTTTAAATTCAATTTCCTTCAATCGATGCTATATTAATATATTAAATTAAAATGAATTTCTTGTGCTGCATTTTGTCCATGTTGGATTTTTTCTACATATTTCCTGTTTAAATTTTTGGCTTGCTGCATTTTTTAATTCATTTTTCAGACATTTGTCTATCATTGAATTAATATTAATTTTCAACATGATCTTTTCTGAGTAATATAATTTCCCCCGAATCGTTGGTTTTTCATCATTCACAATTCTCAGTAGAGACCCACTTCTTTATAATGAAATAAATCTGTCTGGCAACAGGTTTAATTAATTGAATTTCCTTGCATTTAAGCATATAGTTAATAGTATCAATATTAATTGAATTAATATTATTTTCAGTGATAAGCATTTGCCACATTTAATCCGATTTGAATACAATTTAAAATGAAATTTAGCTTGAATTTTTGCTCTTTTCTTTACATTTTAACTTTTCCATTAGCCGCACTTGCCGCCCCTTTGCTAGAGGGGATTTTCCAACAGTTTTCCTCCCTGCAATTTCCCCGTTTTCCTTGTTGCTTTCGACTTTTCGCTGTCTTGGCCCGCCAAAGTTCGTTTGCCTTTCACCGGCGTTTGCATCGAACCTCGCGAGATGTAAACAAAACACTCGCTTGCAACATAGAACACAAGCCGCGTTGGTGCAACTTATACCGCTCAAACTGTTATATGCTACGTATAAGTGGGACTTATATCGAACGTATAAGGCTGTTTCGCAGACATAATGGGTGCTGCGAACTCTTCGAAACACTTATAACTCCGCATACTGGTTGCGTATAAGTTGGCTTAGCCGCGACACCCACCCCTCGAGCGCGTTGTGTTGCCCTTTTTATTGCAACAAGTTGCAAGTGAGCAAGTGCTGCCGAGCAAAATGCATCCAACGGATGCAACGCAATGCAGCTCGCACACATTGAGATACTGAGTCCGAGGCACACATGCCGTTGCTCAAACTCACACGCTGAGAGCGAGAAAAAGAAGGGGCAGAGCCATTCGCGTGCGACTTTTGACTTTAGCTTCTTTTTTAGCTGTTTTAATATTTATGAAAAATACGGAGGCGAAGCTGAGCAGCGCTGGGAGTCGAGCCGCGCTCTGCAAGCCACATAAATATCCACTAAACCATACCCACACTCACACACACACACACATGTGTGTATGGCAGTGTGCTTTGAGCCACCCCTAAGTAAAGGCGCCCAGTTTTTCTTGGCCACATCAAGCATTTCCTGCAGCTCCTTGAGGCTGTCGAGCGTAAATTCAATAAATATGAATATAAGATACGCACACAAATAGAAAAATGGAAGAAATACACCAAAGGAGGCCATTGTCCAGGGATGCGACTATAGAATACCCGGTTATTGGAGAGCTAAATAGAGGGAAAGTATTAAAAAAAACATTTGATTATGTCAATATGATATGTTAATATTTATTCTTTTGGGACTATAATTTTCTTCATATCAGCTTTATATAATTTTAATTATTTTATTAATTTTAAAGAGCGCAGCAACATAATTTTGAAACAAATAACATATATTTTAACACAATAGAATATATGTCAAATTTGGTTACCCTATAACAAATAGTACCCAAGATATATATAATAATATAAAATTGCCGGACAGACGGACAAACTGACAAGGCTAGTTTAATCTTAATAGCATCTGTTTACACAATAGTCTATCAGTAAAATTTCTTTACTCCAGATCTTAAGATTCATCAGATCTAGATAGATCTAGATATCAAACTTAAGTTGATTTTTTTATTAGTCACCAGTAATCTGGCACGATAACCTGGACAATATACCCAAAAGGAGCTCAACGCTTAGCGGGCACAAATGGAGGAGCGCACTTGTTGTAACATTTTTCACTCACTTGAACTAACTTGGCTAACCATTACCGATCCTGCATCTCTGATGATGACGTTGCTGAAGCGTCTTACCCCGTCTCGATATCGAAATCTTTGTTTGTGCTTATTATTTGAAGCCCTTGTGTTGCTGCTGCCACTGCTGCTGTTGCTGCTGTTGCCACTTCTGGACGTTTTTACGATTGACAATGACAAAGAGCGATTGAGTGGCAGTAGTAGAGGAGTATCCAGGAGATTGGGTAGTAAAGCACGAGGAAAATATGAAAATAATTCATTGCCTTCAGCGCTCCTCGCCTTTTCTGTTGCTCCAGGCATGCCTTTTCCTCTGCTGCCTTTCCTCCGGAATAAAACTGAAAGTGTGCAGCAAGCGTCTAGCAATAAACTCAATGGAGCCATCAAAAATCTTCGAACGCATTGAAGCTAAAACTTGCCGCTTACATATACATATAGACATATGTCTCCAGGAGGAGTTCTTCTTCAAGAGGCGACACCATACGTTTTACTATGCATGTTTATAGACGTGAGTTAATGCAATGTCCTCTCTCCCAACTCTCTCCCAACTTCAATGGTAAATAATAAATAGGACGAGCAGGAAAAGCCTGATTAAAGTGATGGCGCAACCCCCTTCGTATGGGGGAGGGCCAAAAGGGTAGCTAGGATGAGTTGCACTTGGAGGAGAACTAATATAACTAATGGGCATCTGGCCAAAGCAAATGAGTAAGCAACAAAGGCAACGCGGGCGGGCCAAGCACAGAGATATGAATAAAACTTCAGGAGAAAAAGAGGAATATATATTTTACACAGATCAACAAAAAGGAGGAGTGTGTAAATGAGGCTTTAGCTAAGAAGGAATACTATCTAGGTTCATCTTATGGTAACTATTTAAAGTCCTAGGGTAAGTAGTACATTTATCTTATAATTTTCGCATTTTATTTTTATTTATTATTAAAGAAGTAACTGTACGGGTAACTTTACCATTTATTCCTGCTAATTCCAGCCAGAATAAAATGAATTTCAAGTCTTTTTGGGGCCCAAAACCTGGCTGCTTTGTGTTTGTTTAGAATAAAGACTTTCTTGAGGCCAGCCACCCTTGCCAAAGACAAGGGTATATTTAATGAAAATTTTCCGCAAACGGAAACGTATACAACGAAAGGATCCGTGTCCGGGTCTGTATCCGCATCCGTCCGTCTTGGCTACACACAAAGCTTATGGGGCAGATGAATAATTTTTTGGCTAGCAAATAGGAAATAAAGCCGAAAGGCCAAAAGAGGATTCGCATATGACGTTAGATTGAACAAAGAAAAACTTTCGCATCCAAATTAAGCTGTGTGAAAAGTGTGGCAACAAAGGCGGAGACGCAGACGGAGGCGGGGACACAGACGGAGAGGTATTGTTAAAACGAGTAAACACGGAACGCAGGCCTGCAAACTGCAAAACTTTAAGTAATTCAAGTTGCCAGCAGCCGGAAGGAGCGGGCCATTGGCTGTGTGTGTGGTGTGGGGTGTGGGTGTGGGTGTGCACCTCCAGTCTCCAGTCTGAGCACTCCGATGAAAGGATTCAAGGAAACTTGCCAAAGCCAAGAGGCTTGGAGATTCTAAAAAATATATAGTAGAAGGCGAAGGAGGTCTGTGCAAAAGTTGGCAGCAGCGCGAGTTGCTCGCAAGAAGCAAGAAAATCGCAGGGACAGAAAGTAGGCCAAAAACTTTCCTGATGATGAAGCCAAGCTGCAAATGCAATGGGAAAAAGTTCCGGGTGTTGGTCGAAGAATCGCACTTAATAGATTTGCATGTCTTAGAGGGGGGTAGGGCCTGGATCGGATGTGTGGCTAAGTGCTGCCAGCCAAGCCAATCAAACACGGCTTAAATGATCAAGTAAGTTCAATATTGCTGGCTTTCGAGGCTTAAGGTAACTTCTACATAAATATTCTATTATAAAATAAGTGTTTCTAAAATCATTGAACTGAAATATTACATATTAGCTGAACTAACAAGAGTTTAATTTAAATTAAAGATATTTTCCAAGTTTCAGATACTGAACATTTAAGTAAATAAATTTCTATGAGTAAACATATTCTGAATACTTTTATCTTTTCATTAAATTTCCAAATGAAATGTAGAACTTCATTTAAAAATAAAATCCCTGTAAGTAACTCGATCTGAGATCCCAAAAAACCAAAAATCGAAATGCAACCAGCAAGTGAAATGCAAGGAAAAGCTCTAAAGGGAATCGGAGGACAATCCTGAGAATTATCCCTGGGTCAAAATGCAATAAACACACACAATCGAAGGTGGGTGGGCTATAGGGGCTGCTGGGTCAGGGGAGCGTGTGAAAAATGGGCGAGAAAAAAAGCAAAGAAGCAACAACTAACGGATGAAACTGAGGCAGAGGCAGGGGCAGGGGCAGTGGCAGCAGCAAAATGAATCCTAAACGGAAATGTCGATATTAGCATTGCAGCAGCAACAACGGCGGCAACTAAAACTACTGCCACTGCGGCCATCAGCGGCGGCAAAAAGAAAAGAGTTAACAAGAGGCGACAGCGACGGTTAGCGGCGACACAGTCGCACAGTTTTCCAGTTGCAGTTTACAGTTTTCAGTTTTCAGTTTTTCAGTTTACACATATGAGGCGGCAGAAGGTTCACTGACCAGGCCAACACAGCGATGCCAGCGTGAGCGGGGAAATCAAGGCCCAGAAAAACCTATATAAAAACTTTAGATAAGTTAAGTCTTTGAACTAAAATATTTTCTTCTTTGAAGAAATAAACCTAGTTTTATGTATACAACAAAATATATAGTTTACTTTAAAATAAAGGCAAACTTTTACAGCATTTCTTAGCTTAATAGGATTTTTATTATATGAATTATACATATATATAATTTCCTAAATAATATTTAAAGTATAGTTCTTAGGCTGCATATTCCCTTTAAAATCCCCATAGACATATCTCACTATAACTGAATTTCCTGCCAAAGTGCTATATCAGGAATCCTGCCGGTATTTGCCTTATTAATACCCCGCATCAGTGGCTGCCCGATTCCCCAAACATCTTTGATATCATATGCAGGGCCAGAGCCAGAGCCGGAGCCAGGGCCATTGGCAGCACTCACGTTTGCAACTCCCGGCGAGGCCAAGGATCCGAAAAAAAAAGGAAGAAAAGCGAAACAAATGGGGAGAAGTGCGCCATATTGACCAAACGAGTGCAGCATGCAGCATTTCGAAAGCATTTCAATGAGACAGGGGCGTGCATGCAGAGGGGTCATGGCGTAGGTGGGCTGGTATGTGTATCTGTGCAGGGAGGGGGTGCTCACCCCAGAGGGTGTTCTGGGGAAAGGCGGCCGCCTATTCGTTTTGTTTTAGCCAAAGTGCTCGAGCTGTGTTGACAAACGCCAGTGGTTAGCAGTTGTGCGTGCACTCAGAGAAAAGAAAGGTATAAAGAAAATCATTTAATAAATAAATAAAGTTTTTAATCACTTTAAACACTCTAGATCTTATTTACAAATTCATTTCACATTTCTCAACTCAAGAGAGACCTATATTGCGTTGAGAAATATGAAATTAAATAGAAATTGATCATATAAATAGGCTGTTACTGATGAGGAAGTGGTGGGCTCTCTTCTGAAACAGCTGCTGATTATCTGTGTCAAGATCGCATTTTTAATGAATTATTTATAACAATTTTGGATTAGTTTTTTATAGAATAAGCCCGAAACTATATTAATTTTTTAATAACTTACATGTTTAACATACGATTGTACTCAAATTTTCACAGGATGCCCTCATAAGTATAATTATTATGATATACTATATATTATTATTATATTATTATTATATTATTATTATATTATTATTATATTATTATTATATTATTATTATA
>VNKC01001741.1:0-162128 GCA_008042775.1 Drosophila pectinifera | reverse complement strand
GTCTTCTGAAGAGCATAATTTGGCCAAAAATAGAATGACAGCCAAATGCCGTTTATATTCGGAATCGCCGCTAAAATCTTAATTATTTAATAATAAAATTTTGCATTAAAAATGACTTGACCAAAAGTTAGGATATAAAAATGCCGATTTAAGGACTCAAAAATCCGCATTTGATGTCTTCTGAAGAGCATAATTTGGCCCAAAATAGAATGACAGCCAAATGCCGTTTATATTCGGGATCGCCGTTAAAATCTTAATTATTTAATAATAAAAAATTGAAATATTAAAGTAAAAAATTTTTGGTCGATTTTTCAAAAAAATGTAAGGGGTTACATCATTAAAATTTTCAAAAATTGAATAAAATTTTATTTCTGTTTATTCTTAAAGTCGGTATGCAGATTAATTAACCAAATAAAATCCAACAAAGAAAAGCTTTCCGATTTGAAATTAAGGCTGTTTTGGCCAAGTTATGGTTATTTTTATTTTTTTATGACTCAAAAATCCGCATTTGATGTCTTCTGAAGAGCATAATTTGGCCAAAAATGGAATGACAGCCAAATGCCATATATATTCCGATCCGCTGTTTTTAAGGCTGTTTTGGCCAAGTTATGGATATTCTTAAGTTTGATTTGTCCAAAAATTATGATATAAAAATGCCAATTTAAGGACCCAAAAATCCGCCTACTTTGGGTCTTCTGGAGAGCATAATTTGGTCAAAAATGGAATGACAGCCAAATGCCGTTTATATTCCGAATCGCCGTTAAAATCTTAATTATTTAAATATTAAATGTTTAAAAAAAATTAGATACAAATTTTTTTCCAAGTTTTCAAAATTTTACATCATTAAAATTTTCAAAAATTGAATAAAATTTTTTTTTTAAGTCGGTATGCAGATTAATTAACCAAATAAAATCTAACAGAGAAAAGCTCTCCGATTTGAAATTAAGGCTGTTTTGGCCAAGTTTTGGTTATTTTTTAATTTTGATTTGTCCAATAATTTTCGTTGAAAGCTATTAGCCTAACATACATTCTATCAATAACTACTACCACTACTACTACTATGAACATCGATTCAGTTGAACGCTCACACGTAAACGGTTCATTGGTTAGTTAAACGAACTCACCATCATCCAGTCCCATGATGTACATGGTGTCCAATGAGTCCACAATGGTAAGTCCAAGGCCAAACCACTCATGAGAGTATTGCGAGATGGGCTTAAGGTTGTCGTGGCCCCAGGCGTACTTCTTGTAGCCCGCCCACGAGTGCTTAAAGGCGGCCACCACCGCCGATTGCCGCTCGTTGGTCGCTCCGTGGAAGTGCTGGCCCTTGGCCAGAATCGGCTGGATGTTGTGCAGATGTTCCTTGAAGCTGACACCGCCCAGCATCAGTGGGCTCTTGATAGCCTGATCGAGCTGTTCACGTTCGCTTTGCGGCTCCAGCTGCCGCTGCTGATCGATGGGTTCCTCAACATTGTTAAGAATGTCTATACTACCGATGTCCTGGTCCTTGTTATTCTCCGGCGGTGGCATGGCCACGGCCTGTGGAGGTCCCTGCGCAGCCACAGTCTCCGGCAACCGGACCACATTCTCGGCAGAGTTCGCATCGCCGTAGGCCACGATTTCATTATACTAAAAATTAACTGGAGTCATTAATAATGCCGTTACGATTCCAGTGAACTGTACTGATAAATCACTAAAAGGCAATCGTACTGATAATGGCGGTATCTTAATGAGCCCTCCTCTTGAGTGCTATCAATTGGGCACTTATCAATTAAGTAGCCCGCCGCCACTTACCGTATCACTCAGCGCCTCCGGGTGGGGTCGCTTATCTTCGGGATCGGGCGCCGCCTCTGTGGCTGCCTCGGGCAGGTCCTTATCAGGCATAGGTGGATGGTGGTGCGGATTCTGCATGCGCAGATGATAGGGAACTGTCTTGGTGTCCTCGTCCTTCAGGCTGCCGGCCGTCAGCTGATCGCCACTCAGACAGATCACTGCAGTGACGCACAACGCTGTGATTCCCAGAATAATTAGATTGCGCTGACAACGCGGCAATTGATTCCAAGCCTAAGTCCCGTGGGAAATATTGTATGAGAATGGGAATTAATTCATAGAGTTTAGTTTGGAGCAGCTGCCTCCCCTCCTTCTGACACTCACCCTTCGCAAACTCTTCCTGCCCCGCTCATCGCTCGCCGTTGTTGTGCTCGATCCTAGTACCGACCCGGGCGAGAGTGTTAGCGTTATGTGGCCACCGTCCTTCATTGTGCCGTGCCAAGTGCCGCTGTCGCCGTTTCCGATTCAGAGCTCTCTACACTTGCGTTGGAAAGTTGAGTGGGAAATTCCACAACATTCGCTTCAAATAAAAATCGATGGCTGAGCGCTGCCGCCGCCGTCGCCAAATGATGGGAATTTGGTGCTACTAACTAACCCAAGGTTGGTGAGCTACTCTTCGCCTGCTACTTCACTCGCTGAGCATTTCTATTGTGGCCCGGACATGAATGAATACGTGATTACTTGGCCGGACACTAGGCAAAAATTACAAATAAGAGATTCTAAAATTATTTCTGCCAGGGCTGCATGGCTAAGCGACTAACACCGATAGGCAGGGCTGCGGCACTATGACTGTGCGGTGTTATCGATATAAGACCGTTGAAGAATTTGAAATATGGAAAACTGATGACGGTTTAGAAGTTGATTTTAAATGTATATTAAATTAAAAGAAGATGATTATATAATATAAATGAATTAAAATCGTTAAATGCAGAGCTTGGGGAGTTGTACACTTTTTAATACACATTTATTATTATAATTTGATTACAGAACTCAATCAATACATAACGTCAGGAGGTCAACTGAATATAATAGTCGCACAATCTCATGTGGACGCGAGTGTTCTTGGGGCGGAGTTTATAGTTTTGGGCCATTTCTATAGATTTAGTCACAGAAACCAATTAGGTAAATTGTTAGGAACATCTGACCTTTGGTTGAAACTGTTTTCAATTTCCATAAATTGTACATATAAAATACTATAAAATATTTAAAGTCTAATCATAAAATATGTTTTTAAAACACATTTTTCTGTCAAAAAAATTTAAAAATCTTATAAAAATGTTCCAAAGCCGAAACCCCTCCCCAGAGATTCTCTGTCTCACTTTTTGTAATTTTTATCATTTAGCCGCGTAGCAGGTATCGCAGACCCGCACCGGCTTTCCCGGCTGACCCTGGGCATTTAGCAGTCGGAGCGAGTGCTCCGAGCAGGCCTTGCAGAAGATCTCTCCGCAGCTGCGACAGTGGTGCTTCCGGCGCGTTAGATTAAACTCCCGCTCGCAGGCAGTGCAGTGGGTGGCGATGGAATCGGGTGCCCAGATGCCGGGGCTGGCCAGAGCCTCCGGCGTGGCCTGGAGCGACTGGGCGGAGCCGGAGAGCAGCTGCCGCTGGCGGCGCTCCTGGTCCTGCATCTCGGATACCTTCAGCTTGCTGACGCTCAGCTGGATGCCCAGCTCCTCCAGCGTGGTCTGTGCCTCGGTCCACTGGGTGCGCACCTTGTCCAGGTCGGCCTTAAGCTTGCCGTTTCTCTCCCTCTCCTCAGCAAAGTCCTTGAGGCTACTCTGTAGCATGGATATCTTTTCCTTGAGCTTCAGCTCCTTCTCCTGCAACGAGATGCGCCACTCGCGCTCGATCCTAGACTCGGCCTCCGCCCGGGCAGCCCGCTCCTCGCTGGCTGACACCTGGGACGTCAGTGTTTGGGATGTGGTCTTCAGAATCTCACCCAGGTTGCTCTTGTCATGGGTCCACCTGTACGGAATAGGATAAAAAGGGTTTATAGACTATAATGGTTGGTTCCCCATCTATGGCGTTCTTGGAGGGCTTGGGACTAGTCAGTAGTTCTGGTAAAATAGTATTTAAAATATCCTTGCTGATCGTTTACATCGTTTGGTTTTTGGAAAGATAGTTAGGTCGATGGGAAGACCATACATTTGAGTTCAAAAATATTGAACTCCTTTGATATTGATCCTTTGCATTCCACGAATTCTAAGGCCCGACTAGTCCCTCCCCCTAGATAAAATCAAGCACAGCCAATTCCCGCAGCGTTCTTACTTCTTCTCCAACTGCTCAATGGTGCTTTCCATGTCCTCCTTCTGGACCTCCAGCTGGCCCATAAGCTCTGTTTTGTGCGTTAAGGAGGCCTTGCAGTCCTGCCAACGAAGAAAAGAAGCGGATTTACCAGCGTCGAAAGGAAGAGCACCCTCTTGTTCGGTGTTTGTTAGTAAGGTGAAGTAAATGAAAGACTAGGATTCGGATAAGTTTTATTTCTCTGGGATCGATTTAGAAGAGTACGAGTATTAGAATACATAGGCTGATGCTCCAGCAGAGTTACATTGTATATGGATTTGTATATTCATATATATTTGTTTGTAGTCTCAATATTTATTTATATAATTACAATACTTGTTCTTGTTTCGACTAGGCGGAGTGTATAATTACATTATATTCAAGCGGTTGCGTGGGGGTGACACATATGTACATACATATGTATAATAAATTTCTCTGAAGCCTCCTCTAATCGCACTATACATATATACATACATACGTCTTTATTAAGTATAATCATCGTATATAATCGTCGCTTACGGGGGACTCTGACACTGGGAAGATAATTCAGCTAACAGAGGTTGCATATACTTGTAATTCATAACCTTTAACAATTTGTGTTCTATCCCTTTTCGGGAGATCTGGTCTACGGAGTAAAGGCATCCTATATGGTACATACACACATACTGGCTATAGAGAACTATTTGGAGTCCTGTTAAACACCTGCACTTTGAGTTCCCCTCGGAACCTGGACGCGGACTCTGAGTACTCATCGTCTGAAGGCTTGGGAGAGCGATAGAGGCCGCCCTGTTTCGATTTTCACGTATTTTTCTTTTAATTTGAGATCAAAATGGAAAAGAACCTAATAAGTAATTATACTTAATCATTGACAAATGGGATTCCGTTGAGTTCGGGATGAGATATTTCTTTTGCACTACTTTCTATGCGTCTTTTTGAAGATGATTTATCAAATTATGTAATAGTTCCTTAGGTATAAATGCAGTCAGGCACTAAATCCATGTTGTAAACCTAATTTTAGTTTCCCTGTCAGGAAAATCAAATAGAAATGTTAATAAACATAAGTGAAATCAAGTTCAGTGAGTGTGAATCCGAAACTGGGCCTTATGCATATATAGACAGAGGATCATCTTATTCTACATTTGCTCTGGGTGTTCTTAGGTGTCTCTAGTCGCCGTCTGCTCTCGGCACAGGACATAGTCGCTGCGGGATCCATCGACAGCACCAAAGTGCTGGGTTACCACAGCCGCCGCCTCGGCCAGCTCATCGTTCAGGGACTTGGCAGATGTAGGCGTCTTCACGTCCTTGCTGCTCTCCTGCATCTCCAGCGGATTCGGCAGCTCCGGCTCCGGTTGACGCGGCGACTTCCTGTACTTGGCCGGATCGAAGGGCGGAAAGGCGTCCATCTTGAGGTGCATTCGCTTCATGGGCGGACCAGCGTCCTGTTTGTGCTTCTTGGTGAGGGCCTCGAACTTCTCCAGGTTCTGCTGTCGCCGAGTGTTGGGAGATCGGTCTCCGCCAATGGCTCCCGGTCCGTGGTGCTGCTGCTGGCTGTCGACGAGCTTCGACTCGTATTTCTTTTCTAGCGATTGTAAAATGTTACCAATTTGTGAGGCTTTCGTTTGGAGGCGCGAGACCATCTCGCCCTTCTGTGTGAGTTCATCTTCACATTCCTGGTTGAATTTTTAGAGGGGATTACGTTTTGACTTTTAAGCTTAAACCGATTCTTACATTTGGAGATAATAATGATTAAATAATAAAGAAAGAAAACAAAACCAAAGCTACGGATGGCCAGATGAGTGTGGTGATGAGCGGTGTTAACGTGTGATGCTTCGGAAGGACCGGTTAGATGGAGCACAAAGGCTACTAACTAATCTTGGGGCAGTGTACCTTTGAGTCCCTGCCAACCGATCCGACCGGTGATGGCTGCGAAGACCTACTCACCTGCAGTTTGCGGTACATCTCCAGATTGATCTGCTTGATGTCATCCAACTGGCGGCGCAGCGAGACTATCGTGTCCTGCTTCTCGTGGATATCCTTCTCCAGTAGCTTCATGGCCATGTCGGACTCCGCCTTGAGGGACACCTGTAGCTTGAGCTCCTTCTCCAGTTCGCCAGTCTTGCGACGCTCTTCCACCAGCTCCTCGGACGCCTTCTCCTTCTCCCTGTCGCCCGATCCAGTGGAGCTGTTGTCCGCCCCGTGGCTGGATTGTCGCATGGCCTGATTTTCGGCCTGGAGGGCCAGTAGACTGTTCCGTGCAATGGCCAGGTCCTCCTTCATCAGAGCATTCGTGGTCGTTAGCGACTCCACCTTGGCCTGCAGGTTGCCCACAGTGGCGCTGAAAGATGGGGGAATAACTTAGCCAAGGGAGTCCACACAGGCGGTAACGATGGCGATAACCCACTTGAGGTGCCTGTTGAGCTCCTCTATGTAGTTCTTCTGGTCCAGCACCGCAATCATGTTGCCCTGCCCGGTGGCGTCCAACAAAGCTGGGGGAGCACTGTCCTCCGGCGCAGCATCCGCATTCCTTGAACTTGACCGTAGGTAGAGGGAAAAGTCGATGACGCCCTGCTGCGAGTCCAGGTCCTCCTCCTTGACGCAGAGATTACAATCGATAACGTTTAAGCCCACCAGAATGCCCATTATCACAACGATCTGGTTAGAAGAGGAGACGGGGTTAAAAGGGATTCCGGATGATGGAACGGGACCAGAACCAGACCTCGTCGCTCATCATGAGCGCATGCGGCTCGTAGTAGTCGTATAGCGAATCCTCCCGGTGCTCGATGAGCGCCTGCAGGTAGTCCGAGAGCTTCTTCTGCATCAGGGCGATCCTCAGCCAGGCCCGGGCCCTGCCAATGTGTGTCCGCACCGTGGGCAGGTCCCTCACGCTGGCCGTGATATCCTGCGCCTCCGGGCAGTAGTGCTCGACGCTCTGCAGCAGGTCCCACAGCTCCTTGCGCGGTCCCAGCAGACCCTTCTTGGGCCGGAGACCGTGTCCCAGCACGTGCTCGATGACGATGAAGAAGTGCTGTAGCGGCAGGTGGTCCGAGTCCAGCATGCGGCCGTAGCGCAGCGACTGCTCCAGCAGCTCCTTGACCACCAGCTTGCATATGTTCACCAGATTGCTGCGTTCGATCTCCGCTGTGTCCCGGGCTGCAAAGGTATTGGGAGGGATGATCCCAGGATTAGAGACTCTCGTGCAGAGCAGGCTGTGCTTCCAAAGTGTGCTAGATTCTCAGCCACATTCACATCCAACTGAGTAACTGAAAAAATGAACTTTTACGTGCTGTCGTGGCTGCTGTTTTTCCTGGCGCCCGGCGGCTGCCCCATCTACAGCATCAACGTGTCCACCCTGGAGGTGCCCACCAATGATTTTCAGAACGAGCTGACCCTGCATTCGATGCTCAGCTCCGAGCTGCAGCAATACCGCAATGGCCTAATCGAGGTAGCCGCTTCTCCGCGCTCCTCCTCGCCTCCGAAGGCGGATTGGCTGACCGAGTGGCACAAGGAGCTGCCCAAGGTGGCGCGTAGTGCTGTCGAAGCCAGCACTTTTCTGGGCACCAATCTCTTCGAGGGACACCGCAAGAAATGCTTCTCCTTAGAGGAGATGGCGTTGATGTCCGCCCGCCGGACTTTCGAGCAGCTGGTGCCCAAGTCCTATCCCAAGTGCATGCTCAGCGACAGCGTTGTCCACATGCTGATCCGGTTCGTGAATACGGTCAACCAGATCGTGCAACAGATGTCGGATGAGGAGACGCGACGGCTGCCGCAGCGCGCCCTTTATGACGCACTGGGCGGATACTTTCGCTACTATCTATTGCCCGCGGCCCAAGTCTCCTACTACGCCGGCCGCCTCAAGCTAAACACCGTCCAGCGCTTGGTGAACATCAAGCGCCAGTGCTACGTGGTCCTTAACACGAACGGGAATGGCTGGCGGACGCCGGCCAAAGATATAATGAGTCAGTTCAAGGGCGCCAAGATCGAGCCGGTAGAGCGGAGGAGCGAGGCCATCAAGTTCGAAGACGGTGCCTTCAGCTGTGCCCAGCTGGACCAGAGCGGAATCGCGCGGGAGCCGGATCAGGGCCAGATGATTGTGCCGCTGCCGCAGCTGGAGCCGGTGGATAGTTTAGGTCACCTGAGCAACATATACCTGCCCTTCCGCCAGCGACGCATCTACAACCTCCGGTCTGCCACCTCCGCCTGTGTGCTGGTGCGCTTCTTCCAGACCGTTACCAACTGCCACCGCTTCCAGGGGATGAGCCAGGCCAACTACAACCACAAGCTGCTAGCTTGGATACGGGAGAATGTGCACTCGCACTACAGGGACGAGATGTTCTACCCGGGTCTGGGCGGAATCCTTCAGATCCAAGAATCGCTGCTAATTCTAAAAAAGAATCAGGATTCGGAGGACTGTCGAGAAGACGACAAGTGCGGCATCGCGGAGGAGTCGCGCAAGGTGAGTCGCTCTACCAACCACTGGCAGGAGATGCCAGAGCCGGGCCAGGAGGAACAGCACCAGGACGAGGGGCCCGTCGAACAGGAGAAGGTGCAAACCCAGCTCGAGGAGTGCCGCGAGTGCGAAAGTGATGACTCTTTGATCTGGTGCATAGCCGCCTTCCTGGTGCTACTCTTACTCCTCATCGTGCTCATCATCTGCTGCTGCATGCGACGGGGCAGGAAGCGGAAAGAGGACAGCCATTTCGTGCCCATTGATGTGGAGGCGCCACCAAGCTCCAAAGTGTTCGCGCCCAAGCGATCCAAAAAGGTCAGGGAGCGACCGAAAGGAGGAAGCAGCGAGTCCTACTATGGCCACTCGGTCATAATAGTTCCGGACGACAGTAGGTCCTAAGTCCCACCACAGGAGTTATTAATACTTCTCCCATAAGTTGCAGACTCCTCCACCTCCTCGTTGGGCTGCCACCTCAACAGGAAGTGCTTGCCAGCCAAGTTCGCCAGTGCGAAGGGAAAGGATAGCTACTACCACGTCATCTCCGAGGCAATGCCTTCGCAAAGTCACCTGGTGTCCTCGACGACACAGCAGTACGACTTGGATCAGACCTCGGAGGTCGAGGATAGAGAGAGGAAGCGGAAACGGCAGCGACACCACAGCCAAGAGGCCAAACGGAAGGGCCGAAAGGGAGGCGAAACGGGCCGAGGCAAGGCGGTGAGTTGAGAAGAGTTTAACTCCCTTTGGAGTCCTGAACCCAGAATCGCCTGCAGGCTAAATCCTCAGTAGACAGAAAGTCCTCATCACCACAGGAAAGGCGAAAAACCAACCGAGTGAGGATCGGTAAGATCATTCTTAGAATTTGGATTTTGTTCACAAATTAAATCGAAATCAACTTTGGCATTAAATTAATTAAGTACAAAATCAAGCCCTACTGCTTAAAGATATAATAAACCCTTCACCCCTAACAGCAGAGACGGACGACTCATCCTACGATCCTCGCGAGCACAGGAAAAAGCCGGAAGAGACAAGGGCACTTAAGGCGACTCGGCTGAAGGGCGGCTCGACGGTAAGTCGGTTAAACTAATTAAGTGGCAGCAGATTAATCTCGCCTAACTAAAGTCACATCCTCAGTCGATAAAGGACTCTCCCAGCTGGGAAACTACCTTTGATGACACCTAAGTGGCTCTGTTACGGTCCAACCACCGATTTCTCTTGCGTTGTTATTATATTAATTATATTTTTTGTTAAGATTAAATAAGCCCCTTGAGTTAAGCCCCCGTCGAGACGAGAAAGTGCAGGCAACGAAATGTGCAACGATGCAGAAAAGGCATGCAAATTACTCAAAGATAACACCCAGGCCAACAATTTGTCCAGAGCCAACATATACTATAACTTAAAGACCTATTGCACAATAGGTGTTGGAATTATATAGTTTAGAGATGTGGTATGTGACAGCTTAAAAAATTAAGACAATTGGTTAAGCAGAGACTATTAAAAGTAAAATCTACTTTAAATAATAACTATACAATTCTACAGTTACCACATATCAATATATCTTTAAGCTTTATATAGTTTGGTCCTGGATATTCTTTGTATCTCGTTGGCCTGCGTGATCGGAACCAATCGGATAAGAGATAACTAATAAAAAAAACGACAAATGAGGAGATCTACAAAGAAGGAGGCGTGCTGGGCAACAGAGGCAACAAGAAGCAACCTACAGAGATGCGACCACTCGGCGAAGAGGCCGACACTCTGGTGCTGCGACTGGGAGTGCGGCTGGGAGCCGAGTGCCGTGGTGCCACTGTGGACCATGTCGCACAGCCTGCGGCCGATAAGGTTTTCAATTGCCATAATACCATTGTCCGTGATGTCCAGAGCAGTACCTCCGCCGCCGCCGCCAGAGCTCCCAGTGGACATTCCCGAGAAGCGCTTGCTGTTGCGCTTGCTGGAGCTGGGGCCACTCGAGAAGTTGCCGGAGGAGGTGCCTCCTGTGCCTCCCAGGACGTCAGCGTTGTGCGCTGCCTGCTGGCTGCCATTTCCGCCGGCCACATCAATGTCCTGCAGCTCCTTGAGGCACAGCCATTCACCGTCGACGGAGACCCGGAAGTTGCATAGATATATGGTGTCCTGGACGCCACCGGCCAGCTCCTCGCTGGTGTTAGCATGCGAGGCCTTTGGCAGGGCAATCGTGGTGCTGCCGTTGTTCGCCGGGAGCGATTGTTGTTGCTGCTGCTGTGGCGGCGTGGCCAGGGGTGGCTGTGGCTGTGCTTGTGACTGCTGCTGCTGCTTTGGTTGTGGGGGTGGATTGTGACCCTTTTGTGTCTTGGCCCCAGCCGCCTTGGTGGCTCCTGCTGTCCCAGTTGTTGTTGTCGCCGTCTTGGCAGCCTTGCCAACTTGTTGTTGAGGCGCCTTCTTGGCAGCTGCCCCTGCTCCAATTCCTCCGCCTGGTGTGCTCATTGTTGGCGTTTTCACTGCACTCCTCAGTGGCTTCGAGCTGGAACTGGAACTGCCACTGGCACCTGCCGCAGTGCCACCCGTCTTAAGGCGACTGCTGTTCCCACTAGCGCTGGTGCCAGTGCTGCTGCTGTTGTTGTTGTTGTTGCTGGACGACAACTTGGTCTTCTTCGTATCCTCGACGAGTCCTCGCATTTTGCTAAGGCTTCGAACCTGCCTGCTGTGTATGCAGAATGCGGTATGTGAGTGCGTGGGCGTCCGATTCGTATGGGAAATTGGCCATAAAAATACAGATATACATATATATGTATGTATATATATCGATGTTAGCTGGTGATTAAACCCGAAGTTTCCTGCTCAGCAGATACTTTCCTCCACTGAGATATTGTTACCTTTTTGTATGTTGTTATCCTTTTAGAACCTCTTTTGAAGAGGGTTTTTCTTTTAAATTAACCAAATAACTTAAAAAACTCGCCGATCCGATGTATTGCACCGTTATTATCCTGTTGTGTACGCGTTGAGTAAGACTAACGTTGAGTCTCTTTTATCCTATTGATTTCTCAAGTATGCGAAGCTCGAAAGCTCAGCGCGAGAGCTTTCGTTGGGGTGTTCTTTAAATATCTTATAACTAGTGTATGAATCACTGTGGTACCCATTCTTATTTTAAGTTTGAACTCGATTTTACACAAAAAAAGGGCTTTTTATATTGTATATATAGACTTTTTTTTTTGATAACACCAAAAACCTTCAAATGGTGATTAAAGTTGCTGAAAACACTATTTTAAAATGTCTTTAATATCTTAATCTCCACAAAGCAGATTATTTATTTGGTAGCCAATAATGTAATTACATTTTGCGGCCGCTTTTAGATAACATAAAACGTGAAAAGTGACCCGTTCTTATCACTATAGTAAAGTTATTATTAAAACTTACCGCGTTTAAGCCTTTTCGCCATTATTTTCGATGGCGACGGAGTGGAGCCCGCGTCCGGAGCTGACGGCACTACAGGAGGTGTCGGCGTGGGCGTCGGCGTGAGCGTAGGCTGCTCTGGATACGGGTACGTGGTCGTACCATCAATTACCTCGGATGCAGCGGCCGCTGCTGCGGCGTTTGAGAACTGCGTGGAGATGTGACTGAAGATCTGCGAGGAGATGCTCTCGGTGCGCCGGAAGGTGTTGCGCAGGCGGTCGAGCGAGGAGCTGGACCCAGACGCAGGCGCAGTGACGCCCGTGGGGGGCGGAACCGGAGACGCGGCACTTGGGGAACGAGAAAGCGATTGGGAGTCATCGCTCCGTTCGCGGCGCACCATTAAATCGTCCGTGCTCATGGCGAATTCACACACTTCACGACACTTCCTTCGACTTTCTGCACGATCACATGAATTAGAGCTTAGCGTTAAGGAACGAAATTGCAATTGCACACGGAAATAAACAAAACAAGTTTGTCAATAGAAATTAAAACAGCTGTTGCGTCGCAATTGGGGAGGGCCGATTTAGCAGTCACGAGTTATCGCAGCTCGATAGCCCGGCGAAAATATGAGATCCAGATATCGATGTTCGATGCTTCCATCGAGGCTGCTATCGACTTGGCAACGCTGCCAATTTCGTAAGCTCATATTTCCCTACCACGCAACTTTCCCCAGGTTACAGGTTAGTCCTAGCTCCATCGTCCATTTCTCTTGTCTAAAGTTTTTGGTATAAATAACATTTTCTAACTGCAGCAGTGTTATTGAATTGAATTTATTAAAAAATATGAATTCAAATTCATTTTAATGGTTTACTAGAAACACACTGATGTGTGTTATGATATCTGGAGGAGCGACTGGTTCACAACTGGTTCCAGCTCCGGATTCACGCCTTCTGTAACGGCTGATTTTCACGCCTACACTGTAAGGCGATTTTCTTAAAAAGGGTAGGAACCATTTTGATTACATTTTCACCAAGTGTTCTCTATGGGATAATACTTGAAGAAAAGCTCAAAAATCTGGCGTACCCTGCATGTTGGCACAATATCTGTGAGGGGAGCAATTAAAAAAATGGGGTGTCGATTTTTCAAATGAATATTTAAGCTACTTGCACAACTTTATTCAATTCAATTTAATATATAGGTATTTTATTTTACTCGATTTAGTTGCTTATTTCCAAAATAAATAAATATAAATTAGAAATCCCTCCGTGTTCAATTTCCCACCGTTCCGATTCGACACTAACTATGCTACGCTAATTTACGTACATTAGTTGTGGGGGCTCGGATAGCATTTTTTATAATTATCTGTGCGGTCACTCTACAAAACATGATTTTGCCGCCAAAAGTAATTGTGAGATTATTTACTTACAAAAGTCGAACGCCAAAAAGAACGCACACACCGAATGGACGTTGAAATAAAACAGCAGTTCGATGAGATGGGCGTGGAGCCTACGGAGGCGGTGCTGGACAAGTGCCTGGAATTGGCCATCGCTTACAACGTGCTCGATGCCACGGAGTTCGTGGAGCAGTGGATGGCCTTCAGTCTGTCCCACCTCCATGGCGACGATCCCACGCCCGAGAATCTGGGCGAGTTCGAGCGCAAGGTGCTGCAGCTGAGGAAGGACAAGGTCGCGCCCAAGGCCAAGTCCTACGCTACAACCGCAACCTCTGGGACGGAAAGAAGTACGCTGGCCACCTATGGCCTAATGGAAGACGAACCGATGATGGACGACTATGTGAGTGAGTCAGTAGAGGACTCTTCGGCGATGCACACGCCCAAAGCTAAGAAGGACTATCCGCGCTCCAGCGCACTAAAAGGTGGAGTACTCTTCAGTCCAGTCAGCTACACGCCTCAGTCTGCTAAGAGAACGCAATTGGCAGCGGGAACGCCTAATGCCACAGTTTCAGGCAAGCCGGGTGACATTGTGGACTCTTTCGGCCATCCCAAGCTTCTGGCGGGCTCCAACTGGCATACAGAAGTAGAGCACCAGCTGTCCGTGACTCAGAAACTGCTACACAAGAACGCTCCGCTGACCGTCGCCAATCTGGGCTACATGAACGACCTGCTAGGGGATCGATGCGACGACTTGCACGATCGGCTTGTGGACACCGGGCGCGCTTTGGTGGAGAAGAAGCTGGGCGCGGATGGTGCCGCCGAGTGCAGTTGGTATCCGCAGGATAGGCAGACATTGCAGGCCCTTCATCTGCTCCACGCCGTGGGCATGATACATTCCGAGGACGACGGCCCACTGGATGCCCATTCCGCCTTTCTTTCCGTGACGGACGCCGACGAGAATACCTTTCTCTCTCTGAACTTCTCGAGGATTAAGTCCGCCAGCATCTTCCCGGGACAGGTGGTGCTAGCTAAGGGATTCATACCAAAGGGCAACTCCTTCGTTGTCGAGGAGATCCACACTGAGCGGAAGCTGACGCCGCCCTCTCCCTTGAAGGTTGACAGGGAGCTGCAGTTTGTAGTGGCGGCCGGTCCATTTACACACAGCACTGATCTGTACTACGATCCGCTGCACGACCTGCTAAAGTACCTCAAGGAGCACCGGCCGGACGTTCTGGTGCTCACAGGACCCTTCCTTGATGCAGATCACAAAATAGTCTGCGAGCTGGCCGAGACCTTTGAATCCTTCTTCGAGAAGATGATCGCCGGGATAATGGAAGTAGTTGGTAACCACACCACAGTGCTCATGGTCAGCAGCCAAAAGGACGCCATGGTCCACTCGGTTTACCCCACACCGCCGCCCATTCTCCGCAAAACTTATCCCAATCTGCACATACTACCTGATCCATCGTTGGTGGATCTGGACGGAATCACGCTGGGCGTCTCCTCCACCGACGTCGTTGACCATCTGCTCAGTCACGAGTTTGCCGCCAACGCTGGCGAACGTATGCACCGGGCAATCAACCATTTGTTCCACCAGGGCTCCTTCTATCCCATATATCCGCCGGCGGACGAGGACATGGCCTACGACTCTCAACTGGCGCAAAAGTACGCCCAGATCAAGCAGCTGCCAAATGTACTCATTCTGCCCGGCGATCAGCGGCACTTCATCCGTCTGGTCAGCGACTGCCTGGTCATTAATCCCGGGCGCATGGCGGACAGCAAGGGCGGCACCTTCGCCCGCTTCCTGGTGGCACCGTCAGCGCCTGGAAAATCAGCCAACATGTTCAACAGTGTCGCATGTCAAGTGCAACGAATTTGACATTTTGTACCCTAAATACAATCCAACAGCCAAGTATTCACAGTACTTCAGACCTGATTAAAAGGGGGGATTGATTTGGATTATTAACGTATAGTTGGATGCTATGTAATTTTACCATATTTAGAATTTTAATAAATAATATATATTCCTTTGTCCAAAAGAAAATATAATGATTTGGTTTTATTGGAGACTCAAGATCATGGCCTCTCACGATCAATCGCTTCCTCCCTTTACTTTAAGTTGCCTAATAAGACTTGTGAGATCCAGTGTCACTGCCTCGTCCTGATAGAAACTGATTTACTTTATGCTATTCATAAATAATCGTTAAAGCATTTATTAATTTATATGTATAATAGTTTACAGCTAAACAGTAGGAAATGATGTCTAAACGTAATGTACTCGCTAGGATCTCTATGTACGATTAATCTCGCCCTACCCAACAGATAGCGAAATCAATTCGATATCGAGGGAGCGCGCGATCGACGAGAACTAAAACTCCGTTGTATATTTTACCTATACAAAAAATACTGTATGCCGTGTGTTGGTTGTGTGTCCAATGCTGAACTTGGCTGCAACTCAGATGCGGTTAAGTAACTGCGTGCCACCTTAAGTAATCCTCGCCTGCCGTCCCGCTATTTCGTGGAGCTGCTTCGTCCAACAACTCTCGTTCAGTTGTTGGGCTCCTGCTTGTATTGTTATTGTCGGTTGTTCACCCCCTCGGGATTGTGGCTGCTGACCATGCTGTGCTCCATATTCTTGACAATCACATAGTTGGTGATGTGGTTTATGGCCTCATCCTGCAGACGCTCCGGCCAGCGCTTCATATACGACTTGATAAAGTCCCCAAAGGTGTCCACCTTGTCCGGAGTACTCTTATGGGTGTCCACGATGTTCTTTACAATGTCCACGAACTTGTCGTAGTCCTCGTGCGACTTTTTCATCTTCTGATAATTACCCACGCCCCCGTTGGTGTTACCGCCGGCACCGCCGCTGGCTGCGCTCCCACCGGCAGCCGCATTCATTTGCTGATCCATATTGTTGTCGGCCAAACGGGCGGAGGCAGCAGCAGCAACCGCCGCCACGGCCGCCGAGGAGGCCATGAAATTGTCCACGCTGCCGGCATTAGGCGGTGGTTGGGAGTGGTCCATAAAGTGCCGATGCATGCCGTACTCGGTCCTATATCAAGGAAAAATATTTATTATAGAGATTCAAAAAACAAACTTATTACTTTTATAAAAGGTTAATAAGTATAACTTACTTATAGAACCCCTCCGTGTTGTTGCTATTAAACTCTTGCTGAGACATTGGATTCTTCCAAACTGGTGACTCGGATGTAGAGGGTAAGCTGCTAGTATTGGAGGCACTCGTCATGCGTTTGTCTCTGTAGAAGGATAAAGTACATCAATAGGCAATCAAGTAATAGGTTCAAGGGTTAAGAGAAACTCTCGAATAGGATCACCCAACAGTTGTCTGACTTGACTGCATTTTAAAGTTTCTCTTAACCGATATTATATCCGATTCCATGCATAACCCACTTGTAACCGGTGTGAGCGGCCAGACTCTTAAATACATCATCCACTTGACTGTAGAACTTCCAGGTGCTGATTATGCCCGTTGTTTCGAAGGTCTTCTGCTCCTGACGGTAGCGCTGAGTTAGATTGTTGACTTTAAAGTGAACCTCCAGTGCTGTAACAGGAACGCCCAGCGAGGTTAGCTGCTTGGCCATTGCCACATAGAGATGGCCATTGCGTTTAATGGTGCGCAGCTCATAGGCGCAGACTTTCCATAGTTTGATCAGCTCCAGAACACCACTATCCTCCCATTGTCGGCGCTTTTTGTTGAATTTTTCATACTGTCAGGGAGGGGGAGGATATATTACCAAATTAATATAACATGATCATTTTAGATAGAGGCTTCAAGGAGGAGCACACTTACAGGCATTTCACATGGGTCTCACTGCCGACAACTGGGTTCGCCCAACAGACTTCGTCTGCCAGCTGAAGCAGGACATGAAGCGGTTTATCCTAGTAGACAGGCATATTGTTTATGCATCCACTCCTGAAAAAAATATATTTATTAGATTTAGAAAATGTTTATAATGTATGATGTAATACTGGGTGTTAAAATCGTGAACTTTGAGACCAATTTCTTTTCTTTTTTTTTTTTAATATCAAATTATTTTTTTTTCTTTGATTATTGTGATTCTTTATTTTAAATCTATATGAGATTTAAAAATACAGTTTGAAATAGAAATGTGTTTTATTTGGTTATAAGCTATCGCAGAATTTTATCCGAGTAAAAAACATGATATATGATTAATTAATTTATTTATTTATTTATCAATCCTTAGATAGGAGCAGAGTGATTATTGGTTTTACACATAAAGCTCCGAATAAGCAAGTACTTTATTACAGCACTAAGAATAGTTTTTATGCAAAATTATCCAGGCTGAATAATAAATAAGTGGATCCGATTTTTAATTTTATCCCTTTTATAAAGTCGCCTCGCGATAATAACACTTGCTAGTAAATAGGACATCGAAAGCATTGTTTATATGCGACAATAACGCCCATTTAATGACGATTTAATAGCACTTTTCAGTGGTAATGAAAACTTTAAAACGCTGTTTGATATGCCTGTCACCGACTGAGCTGCCTAGGCCGCCCACTCAAACGCGATTATGATTTGCTTGCGTCCTATTATATGTAACTCTGTCATTATAATTACTGATTTTCAATTATCATTAAGCCGGCACACACACACTGACACAGCATTGCCTCTCGCCCACCGAACACACATGCCAGGCGAACGGTAAACAAATATAAATAGTGGGAGCGAAACAAGTTGTAACGGAGAGAACGAAGTGGATGCGACGACGGCTGGAATCGAAGTGAAGCGGTAATTCAAGTATACGAGAATGGAGATGCGGATGAAGATGCTCAACGACTCTGACGCCACGACATTGGCACTTGCTGCCGACGGTGGGAGGGGGGAGTCTATTGTACGGCTGTAATTTGCGGGGGGAGATGTTACTTTTCTTGAATACACACGCACAACTTTTTCCCTTTCCTGAGATACACACACACACACACACACTACGTACGTACTTCACATCAGATTTTCTTGCGTTGATTGCGTTCTGCGGCTCGGCTCTTCTCCATGCACGAATAGTAGCGGGGCCACAACAACAACACACAGCGTAACCAGCGGCCACAAAACTTAATAATAAGTCAAATAATTAATTTTTAATTATCTTCAAGAGGGAAACACACGAAAAACGTAGCTCCTACGCTGCGCAGCTCTCATCGACTCTATAATGATGTTCTCCTGAGAGCAAGACAGCAACACGGCAAGAGCAACATGGTGTGAGCGGTGCAGCTAGTGTGTGCGCCCAGCCCGGCGTTGCCAGATGGGCACGAGAGAAGACGTTATAGCTTGAATGCGCCAAGGTGGGAAATTGAAAATGTCAGAGTAATGCTTCTTTCCTACCATTAGGTATGTACGTCCATTGGCCAGTCATCTGTGATTTATCTTGCCTTCCCCCATTCCGTGCCTTCAATCCAGCCTCGGCTCGTTAGGGCGCCACAAAGCAAACGCATTTCATCGCTCATCATCATCAACCGCCCCCTCCTCTCCAGAAACCGCTTTTGTTGAAGCATAACACACACACTCACACCAACCTATGCGAACACGGACACGTATTTGCCGGTCATCATCATCATCATTAGGTTGTGCGGCGATGGCAGCAATAGCAATAGCAAAAGCAACAGCAACAACAACAACAAGCGCCAGCTCCCAAATGCGAACGTCATTAGCGGGCTAAATAACAAAAAATGATAATGTGGCTGCCAGAGTCGTCGGCTTTGGTGTAATCATCATTAAATTGCACATCGTCTCGTTACGCGGGGGCAATGCGGAAGAAAAAGAAGAAGAAGCCACGGCAACGGCAGCTGCCGGAGGGGGAGCCAGAACCCAATAACAAGGTCACCAGACTTTTATACCTTTATTCTTATCCCATTTTTGGGCTTTTTGCTTAAAGTGGAAGTGAAATTGCAACCGATTGTGAAGTTAAGTTAAAGCTTTTGACACACTTATCGCTTTAATAATAAAGTTTTTTTTAAATCGATTTTAAAATAATTATCCCTAATTTCTTGGGTTCATTTTGAATTGGAAAAACAACGTATTTGAGAGGTATTTTCCAGATTATGAAACTTGCAAAAGGAAACTGGAGAAAGGGCTTTGGTATTTCATTTAAAATATGTAGCTTTGAGATCAGAATCTATTATAATTTAACAATGGAGAAAATATTAAAATTAATTGATTTTACCTAATGTGATTTTAGGGATTAAAACGTTTTAATCGTTTAGTATCTATAAAAATAAGTACTAATATTTGAGGGCTTCTTGAGAGCATAGTTTGACCAAAAATGAAATGAAAGCCAAATGCCGTATATCTTTCGATTCGCTGCTAAGATCTTAATAATTTGACATTAAAATATTTAATACAATTCGGAAAACAAAATTAGTCGATTTTTCAAAATTTCATAAGGGGTTACATCATTAAAATTGTCAAAAATTGATAACAAATTTATTTTTTCAAACTCCTAAACTTAATATGCAGATCAATTAACCAACTAAAAACTACCACGGATAAGCTTTCCGAATTGAAATAAAGGCTGTTTTGGCTTAGTTATGGTTATTTTTGGCTGTGACTTGTCCAACAAATTAGGGTATTAAAATGTCGACACAAAAATGCGAATATTTGAGGGCCTCTTGAGAGCATAGTTTGGTCAAACATGAATTGATAGCAAAATGTCGTATATTTTTAATTATTTACAAATAAAATACTTAAAATTGATAACAACATAATTTTTAAATTTATTTATGTACATACGTATGTGGATTGTGAGGAGAAGACAGCATCAGTTCCCAAATGGGAACGTCATCACCGCCGGACAGAGCTAAAAAGAACCGTATAGCAGTGGCCATAATGTTTCCGTAATCACCATTAAACTGAATATACTGTGCGTCGGAGGATACAGGAGGAGATAGAGAATTAAGATCAGGCCCCGAAACTCATATTTATATCGAATCCTAATCGGCGCTTAGGTTAAACGGCGATCCCGGTATGTGATGCTCCCCCCACTTGGCTACCAGGACATAATCGCCGGGATCGCACACCCGATAGGTCACCCGATGGATATTCCGGCCCAAATGCTTGACCACCACCTCCTCGCAGGGTCCTCGTTGTCCCAGGACGCCCACCAGCAGCATGTTGCTGCCCGCCTGACTGCAATCCACTGTGAACTCGTTGCGCTCCAAAAGACTGACGTGGGTGAGTCCCAGGCCCCGGCTGTGCACCTTGCTGGCATCGGACTCCGAGATGGACACTGATGGGCAAAACAAATTAAGTTATTTGAGTAGTATCAAGGGAATATAATTTAATATAATCTTAAATAATTACAAAATACTCATCAATACCTGCCGAGCTCGCTGGTTTCCCTTCCACAGATTCCGCCAGTCCAGCAATGGCCACAATGATGAACGGCGACCTGGGCAACGTCACCGAATTGCACTTGATGTGAACCTTATACAGTCCCGCTCCGGCCGCCAACTGGCAGTCGATCAGAAAGCGTTCCGGATCCAGCTGCTGCAGCTGAACAGGCTGGATGGGCTGTCCACTGGGTCCCTCTACCCGCACCTCGAAGTTCCCCTTAACCCCGTTGCGTCTGATGACGAAGCTCACCAAGCTGTTGACCCTCACCGCTCCACTGGGAAAATGGAGCAGTTGCACCTTGCCGGCATCGGTCAGTTCGGGTGCCACATAAACCCGAGGCGGCTCCGCGGGATACGCATCTAGAAAGCGGGGCAGGGGAACGGGGGTGTGTATAAATAGCTACTTCGATGTTTACTTCCTCATCGCAGCCTCCGGCGGGCACTCAACTCACCCGCATCGGGCGTGCGCTGGTAGCGTCCAAAAATACCGCCTTCCTCCGGACTGTGGCCGTCCAGTCCACCGCTCCCACCCGGGCTGGCGGCGGTGGCAGCAGCTGCCTGGGTATTCAGACGCATCTCCTGCGACACTTTGAACATGCCGCAAGTATTTGGAAATATTGAAAGTTATACGATTTTCAAAACGATTTGTATTCTTTCCGATTTTAATTAGCGACTGCCTGGGGCGTGGACTGGTGCGTGGCTGCTCCTTGGACTGACTGATCTCAGTGCGCTGTTTCCTCTCTTCATATTCGAACACAATCTCAATCGTGCATGTGGGGATACTCTCGAAATGCTCAATTCTCGATCTTGGTACTCTCCAAAATGTTTATGATGTTTGTTTTGGCCGGGCAGGCTGCCAAATATATGTACATTTATGCAGATCAAGCTAAAGTCGAGTGCCGGACCAGCCCCAGTCCCAGTCAGTCGCAGTTCCAATCTAAACAAGAAATTCGGAATTCACTGTCAAATTTAAGTTAAATTACTCAATTGACACCTTTTATTGATAAATAACTCTGGCGAAAACGCATTTTTCAAAATATATATATATTGGCTTACCCTGAAAGTCTTAGATTTTTTTTATTGAGAAAAAACTGTATACAATCGATGTTTATCGTTGAAAGATATACATTTGATTGTATTTCCTGATTTTTTATTCTATGTGTTTATAAATAAAACATAAATAAGAAAATCTAGCTATTTAGGAAAGCGGTCTACATTGCAAACTATTTATTAAATAAATAATAATTTAAAAAGTTTAAGTTCAAATTGTTTAGTTTATTACACACATTTGGGGATGAATTTTGGGTGAAATTTAAGAGCGTATCAAAGTATTGATTAATAATATTTATTATTCCCCTGGTACTCAAAGTCATAAAGTTCCTTCACGACAACCAAGTCTGAAATCCGGTCAAATCACACATAAATCAGCATCTGAACTGTACTCACATTCGGCGTTCGGGCTCTATTGAAAGTTCAAATAATTCCGCTTTTTTGCCATTAAAATTTAAATGATAACAAATTTAAGAACACATCTACTCATACATGGCAGTGTGCAAAGGGACAGAGGAGATCGAAAATGGAGGAGGAGCTTGAGAGGAGTTCTCATGTGTGGATTCGTCTGATGTCAAAGCCGTGCAACAGGTTGTGGTAGAGATGGGGATAAACGACCATGTCCGTGTTTGTCAAGTGACCGGACTCATAGAGCGTGGTATAGATCTGCAAAAAAACGTATATTCAAATTTATATAGATCTGAGAAATCACTTGATATGGAATCCAAGAAAAGTCGATGGTTGGACACATTTTAAAATGGATTTCAAATCCCTAATAAGTTTGTTTCGGCTTACATTTTCGGTGATCTTGAGCGTCCTGATGGACTCCGTACGCCCGTGCAACCATGTGTGACGTAGGCGCTCTTCCGCGTCCGAAATAAAGCCCGGCGTCCAGTTCTCCTTCAGCCGGAAGAGAGTCATACGGTTCTTTTCGCGCACTGCTCGCGGCAGCATTCGCCCCCTTTTCGGTCGCCCATTCAGCATCTGCTCTTGCTTGGCCTTCTTCTCCTCAATCTGGAGACGCATCTTTCGGGCGAGATCCTCGCGCTTCTTGCTGGCCGCCGTTTCGGCGAATATTGACACCTGGTTGGTCTGTCCGTAGAAGCGGGTGTAATAGTCGCTCTTCGATTCATCTGGTGGCGGCATTATCCTTCTGAAGTTGCCCATGTGGCTATCCTCCCAGGCGATCTGCCTGGCCAGGGGACCCTGAGGCTCGGCCCCTGCATCATTCTCATTGGGCTGGCCATTGACAAGGGTTTCTTGATTGGCGGGATTGGTATCTATTTTGGCCTTGGATACGGAGCCAGCATTAAGCCGAGGCCGGGGTAGTGTCCTGTGATAAGGAGAACCAAGTTCCTACCACCGATTGAAGGCTTCAGTTTGATTCTACTTACGGCTCTCCCCTGGTTTTGAGCAGTCGTTGTTTGACCCTTTTGCGATCCTCCCTGAGGATCTGCCTCTTGTCCACCAGCCCCGTGCTGACCAGATTGAGGGTGTCCCGGATGAGAGGCCGCTTCACCTCCCGGTCCACTTGCTCGTTGGTGTGGAAACTGGGCGAGTGGTTCACCTCCAGGATGTAGGGCTTCAGCTTCCAGTCCACCAGGATGTCAAAGCCGAGAATCTCGAAGCAGGCCTGGATCTTGTCGTGGCCCGGAAAGCAGGCGTGGTAGTTGTGCTTCAACACGGGCCATGCACTCAGCACCGTCTTGATGATAACGTCGTCCACGTTGGTCCAGAACTCCTCCACGTCGTAGTTGTGGCGCCGCATCCAGTTGTTGATCGCGCTCAGCTTCCGCTTGCTGCCACAGTCGTCGTTGTCGCACAGTTCGTAGTGCGAGTTGCGCTTGTTCACGGAGTAGTTGGTCAGGTGCATGTACAGGTCAGTGGAGTTCCCAGGCGTTGGCTCCACATACTTGTTCGTCGCGAATCTGGCCAAGCCCTCGTTGTACACGAAGATGCGCAGCGGATCCACGGAGGTGATTAGCGTATACACGCGCAAATCGAACTTGTAGCCATCGATGAGGAGGGGCTACATTTACGGAACAGCTATTACGTTTATTGATGATATTGCTATGTTACTCTCACCCTGTGTATGTACGTCTGGCAGATGAGCCGGTCGTGGGGTCCAATTGTCTTCAGTTCATTGGTCAGCCATATGCCACGCCCCTGAGCCCCAGAGTCCGGCTTCAGGATGAAGGTGCGCTTGTGGGTCAAAGCGTAATTCATGGCATCTCCATAGCTGAGATTGGTTTTTAAGGTAAAGAAATGTTTAATTTAGGAACTACAGAGTGAGATAATTCCTTCACTTACTCTGCGGGCAGCATCCAGGTCCTGGGAAAGATCTTGTAGTCGAACGGGTAGAACTTTAGCATACGGTTGAGGTTCCGGGAGAGCAGATCCTTGCGACATATCTCGATCATGCCTGGAAAGTGATTGATCTGCTGAAAGCGCTTCATGTTCTTGAACAGCTCCACACCGGGAAACGAGTCCGACCAGAAGATGTTCCACAGCTTCGACTCCTTGACCAGCTTGAAGCCGAGAGTCTTGGATATCTTGCCGATCATGCTGTAGCGGGAGTTGGACACACAGATGGTGCTTTTGGTTTCGCTGGGATTAGAAGAGGATGTGAAGAGGATCAGTCCGGCGCCCAAAACGAGTTGTGAGAGAGCTCACCTGGCGGAGTGGTCGCCGTGTTGGATGACACAAGAAGGGGCCAGCCGTGTAGGGCAATCTACGCGGTACCGTTTGTTGTCCAGATGTATGAAGCCCTGCATCTTGGCTTCCGCCGACGTTAACATTCCGGCCATGGGGCTCTCCTGGCCGGAAGAATGCCCGCCATTCATTCGGTAGCCGGGGGATAAGTTGCCCCCTGACTTACCGGCAGCCACTTTCTTCTTCTTCACATACCTGAACTTCTTAACTCGACGACGAGGAGAGGTGGTCAGGACTGGCGGCGGCGAAGGCGATCGGTCCGAACTGAACCACTCCCTGTCCGAGCACGGCTGTTCGGTGATTGCCATTTTCAAAGCGCGGGAGACACGCGTCCGATGCTCTCTATTATTGCGTACCTTGTCCTTTGAGAAGTGGCGTAGCTCCTGGATCCTCTTGTAAAACTTGGAATTTTTCAAATTCATTGCGGATCGTCCCTGTCCCTGATGGTACTCGATTGTCGAAATGGGAAATTTTCTCTAGCTAAAAAACTAAGAACTGTGAAATAGAGCGTCTCGATGATAGAAGCCGGAATTCTCCTCGAATAAAAACGGTATTATTTTGTTGCGTTTGTGTTGCGAAAAGGAAAAGAGTTCAAACTGAAATGACGCTAATATCGATACGTATTACGAAACATTAGCATGTCAGCCGGAATCAGGATTGAGTAATCAAAAAATATAATTTTTTAACAGAACTACGAGCAGAAAAGAAATTTTCGGTAATGAGGAGTGCACAAGAAATCTCTATACATTTCAAAATATAACAAAATAGTGTCTAAAAGTATGCAATTAGATATTAAGGGATCCAAAAGAGATGTAACATCTTGTAGCATACTTTTGGACCGCATCACAAGAGAGTTAAAATCCACAGCAATTTCATTGGCATCCCCGAATAATCTTAATATAATTAGGTAAATTCCGTGATAGTTTGCTACCAAAGTTTAAGATTAATGCTGCTATATACATATATATATATATATATGAACACGGATTAAATAAAAAACATTGTTCAATTTTAGAGTTTATACCCCAAAGTTGTTTATATGGAATTTTGATTGAGCATATATTCAGCATTTGCAGAATATTGTAACTCTGTGTGAATAATAGTAGTGCTTCGGGTTATATATAAAAAGCATGTCTTTAAAAATAAAACGATTACAATATAAGGCACTTATTAACTTAGGTCACTGGAAGGCGATTAAAAATCATTGCGGAATGGCTTAAAGCGGTTGAGCACTGCGTCCATTGACGGACGATCCTGCGGATCCAGAGCTGTGCAATGCAGTCCCGCTTCTATTGCGCACATGCACATGTCCAGCTCCTCGCCCAGCGGCATGGCAACGTGCTTGTCCAGCAACTCGGTGCGATTCTGGCGCCAATGCTGTTTGACGTAGTGCAGCAGATCCTGTTGCAGATCGTTCTTGGGTAACCTATCGGTAACCTGTCGGCCGGTGAATACCTCAAGGAGTACAATGCCAAAGCTGTACACGTCCACGCCTGTGCTAAGCTGTTTAGAGTTGCGAAACTCCGGGGGCAGGTAGATCCTCGTTCCGAACACCTTCTTAACCTGCATCACTGCATCGATGGACTTGGGACCCTCGCGAGCCAGTCCGAAGTCGCCGATCTTCGGCTGCAGGCACTGATCGAGCAAAATGTTCGCCGGCTTGATATCTCCGTGGATGAGCGGAGTGCTCCGGGCTGTGTGCAGGAAAAAGATGCCCCTGGCTGTGCCGTGGCTGATGCTGAACCTCTGCTGCCAGGTGAGAGCTGGCAGTGGCTGCTGCGACTTGTGCGCCCGCAGACGATTCTCCAGCGATCCGCCCTTCATCAGCTGGTAGACGAGACAGGGTTTTTCACCGTTGATGCTGTAGCCGTACAGGGCCAGAATATTGTCGTGCCGGATGGTGTTGAGGTACTTGAGCTCGTTGTAGCTCTGCTGAAGCTCTACCTGGTTCTTGTCGATGTTGGGACTGCGGTAGTTCATCACCTTAATGGCCACGTCCAGCTGCTTCCACTCGCCGCGATACACCTCTCCGAATCCACCCTGCCCGAGGCGATTGTCGGAACACCAGGTATCCGTAGCTTTCTCCAGCTCAGAGTAGTCGATCCTCAGCAAGGATTCGGCTGCCCTTTGGACAGTGCTGATGTGGATGTTGCCCAGCGACTCCAGGCTTGGGATCTCCTCACTCGTGGTGGTGCGATTGTTATTGGAGTTGCTCACACCCGAGGAGGAGGGAAAAGGCGGGCCATTGTCCACTTTGGCACTGGAATCGGGCAGAGCACGCAGCTCGCTGATGGTGGGCACGCTCCTGGGAATGTATCTGTGCAAGTCCTCGCTCACAAAGTCCTTAATCAATCGCATGGCATTGTGGAGCTTTAATCTGCAAGGCAAATTGTGTTCTTAAGGCATAGTTGTGCTTCTTATCGCTCAATTACTCACTTCTTGAACAGAGCAAACAAAGTCTGGACTGTATGATTGTATTGCCCGCCCCAAATGTTGAGAAACTCGTTAGCCGCCGATCGACCCCGCTGCTTCTGGCTGCTAATCTGCTCCACTTGGTCCGGGTACAGCTTCACTGCCGTCGCCATCTGCAGTGAGACATCCAGGGCGTCCAGATGGGCACACAGCTGGTGACGCACCGGCAGCGGCAGCAATCGGATGGCCATGGTGTCGTCGATATGGGATCTCGACCTGGTCCTATTTGCGTTGGCCTGATCCCGAGCCAGCGCCTCTGCCTCGGTGGTTTCTGCGCCACTCATCTCGATCACTGGTGGGTGGGACAACAGGTTGCGGCTGAATCATGCGGTCTCCGGATGCACTCAGCAGGGGAAAATGGCGATCAAAAATAACCTGTTGCCAAATGAAGATCGGGGAAAAATCCCAGCTTAATTCGATCAAAACATACTATTACTGTGTTTATGCGGGGCTGAATTCATGCATTTATTTAATGAACTCGAAAAAAATTAATGTGTACATAAACATCATTTCATTTTAGGCCGAACACATGGTCAACATTCGGGTGTTACCGAATGCATTAAATGATATCAGGTGCATTGACTTTTTTACCCAATTTATGATATAAATGCATGAATTCGAACCCGCACAAACTAAGTAACAGACGAGCGACAGGCTAACCGTGCGATTAACAGAGTCTGAAAATAGGTGGCAACGCCGTTTTACGAGTTTCTTGACGCGGAAAATTTTCCCGCACGCCGGCTCCGTACCCAGTTCAAGGGTCAACTTCAAAATATGACTACAGGCGAGGAAAATTAAGGAAAATTAAAAAAAGCGTAAGTATCCTCGGAAAGTCTGGCAACCACAATGGCATTCGTGATTTAAGTGTGTCCAGATGCTATACAGCGGAAAAAATATCGATAGTACCCCTAACCTGACACACAGATTTCGATTTTGATCATGTCATGTTCAATCAAATTTCCCCACCTTATATATCAAAATTAATCAAAGTTAACCTTTTTCCATAAGAACTTTTAATAGTTACAAGTTACACTGTCGAATGTATCGTTTACTTAAAAACATCGATAGTAACATCGATGTTTTTGCACCTCTAACACCACTAACGGACGCATCGCTAGAGTTAATTCTTCAATTCTTTCATTTGTAATCAAAGACGTCAATTACCAAGCCAGCGAACAGAAAAGCCTCAAGCTGGCGGAGAAAAAGGTTCAAATGGCGCTATGCCAGACATCGGTGGTAAGTGGTTCTGCGGAGGCGATCCTGTGGCACCAAAGACGGGCGGGACCAAGTGCACCAGACAGACGCCCGACATATGGAAGTTCCCAGCCAGGAGCAGGTGTGCCTGCTCCTGCTGACCTCTCCTCCCGGGAAAGTGAAAGTTTCGGTCGTTAGCCAGGGGCAGGACAGATACATTTATATGTATGGACATATAGTCACCGATACTGCAACGGCGGCAGGTTGTCTGTGTGCGTGCGTGCGTGCTTGTGCACGTCAGTCTGCTATGTGTTTGTATTGGTGTTGGCTGCGTTCGTTGCCTTGCATTTTGTTTTTCGGTTGCCCCCTCTTGAGGGAGATGTCTCTTGAGCATATGTATGTATAGTATTACTCCCTAGCAGAAAGTTGGTTCTGCTTGTGCTACTCTATCAGCGGTTGGACCCCCTTATCGCCCAGATAAAGTATAACTACGTACTACGAACATTTCCACTTAGGCGACTCCAGCAGCAAGGCGCGATTCCAGCAATAACAAATGTCATATTCCGCGATACCGGTACATCTTTATGTACAATATATGTATGTATGTACATATATGAATACACAAAGAATTTACCATACATACATACATATACATACATATGTAGGTATTGTACATTTTTATACAATTTTAGAGTAGGAAAAAAAGCTATAATCATTTTTTTAAATGATTTAACTTGTAATATTTAAGTACAAAAAATACGACTTATTGCAGACTACGAGTAACATAGACCTAAACTCAGGTGTCTAGTGTTTATAAAACGAGTGTTAATATCAACACGAAGCACACGCTCATGCAATCTGGACTTAATTATACACAATTAACACCCCTTTACTGCCTGCAGCTGAAGGTGTATCATGCCGTGATCGAGGATGTCATCACAAACGTGCGCGACGCCTTCCTGGACGAGGGCGTGGACGAGCAGGTGCTCCAGGAAATGAAGCAGATTTGGCGCAACAAGCTGCTGGCCAGTAAGGCTGTCGAGCTGACCCCGGAGCCCGGCGAGGGCTCGCATCCACCGCCCATAGTGGCAAACAATCCAAAGGTAAGACCTGGTCGCCCGTCTTCCTCACTGCTCATTGGGTGTGTGCATTCCGTATACGTGTGTCATTTTCTGTGTTAATATTCGAACCCATTAGTTATTCAGATTAATATTTAATGAATGAACCTGGCATTGCAAATGTACTGCGTGCATGCAGATAAGAAAGCCAACGACTAAGAGTGTCAGCAGAGTCCCTTTCTTTGCCCGCAAGATGGGAAAGTGCTGGCCACTGTTGTATAGAAATACTTTTGCAACCCAATTCATTTATAGGTTGTTCAATAAATAAGAAAAGCAATAATATAGTAAAAAAAAAAAAAAAATGTTGAATATTATTTAGATCAAAAACAAATACATGAATTTAAGGATAATCCAAATAAAGGCATCCCCCTTTATCTGTTAGATTGTGTATAACTACATATGTACCCTCTGTAGACATTTCAACTAAGTTATGTTGCTTTATCTTCCTTATGGCTACCAACAACTTCAACAACAACAATGCTACTGCGCCTCACCAACAACAACAACAATATCTACTAATGCGCTGCCTTACACATTTACATTCCATAAAACATATTCTCACCCGCATACACATACACATACACATCCACATGCACACCTCGACTGCAGAACACTAAGGTAATAAAGCCAGCTGCGCGACCTCTGAGAAAATCCCCGGGATTAGACCACTAATCGCTTTTATTCCATTTTGCAGGCAGCCAATGCCAAGGCCAAGAAGGCCGCCGCAGCCTCTGCGGCCACATCACAGCCACAAATCGGCGGCAGCAGTTCCGCACTCGTACTAAAGTCGGCAGTCGGTGGGGCAACCGGAAGTGGCATCAAGAACGGACTAGTGCCTATCAAGCAGGAAATCAACTCACAGAATCCACCACCGCTGCATCCCACTGCAGGGGCAGCACTGCTGCAGAAACAACAACAGCAGGCGGCTAGCGGTGGTGGACAGGCATCCATTCCAATCGTGGCTACGCTAGACCCCAACCGCATAATGCCTGTAAACGTGAGTTGAGATAAGTCAAAAGATGTTCTATAAAACTTAAATGTTCATGTTTTTAGATCACTCTGCCCTCGCCCGCTGGCTCGGCAAGTTCGGAATCTCGCGTACTCACCATTCAAGTACCTGCTTCGGCGCTGCAGGAGAATCAGCTGACACAAATTCTGACGGCCCATCTAATTTCCTCCATCATGTCTTTGCCCACCACTTTGGCGTCGTCCGTGCTGCAGCAACACGTTAATGCTGCGCTTAGCAGTGCCAACCACCAGAGTAAGATTAATTTGGTAATCAATTGATTTTTTTAATAACCCATACTCATTACCTTTTAGAAAACCTGGCCGCCGCCAAACAATTGGACGGTGCCTTGGACTCGTCCGATGAAGATGAAAGCGAGGAGAGTGACGACAACATTGACAACGACGACGATGATGATATAGACAAAGATGACGATGAAGATGTTGAGCACGAAGATGCCGCTGAGGAGGAGCCACTGAACAGCGAGGACGACGTCACTGACGAAGACTCCGCCGAAATGTTTGACACAGACAACGTGATTGTGTGCCAGTATGATAAAGTAAGTAAACTTAAGCTTATATATTAATTAAATCTAAAAAAAAATCTATTTACAGATCACCCGTTCACGTAACAAATGGAAGTTCTATCTCAAAGATGGAATCATGAACATGCGTGGTAAGGACTACGTATTCCAAAAATCGAATGGCGATGCCGAGTGGTAAACAGCGACGGCAGTGTGAATATATATATATGAAAAAGACATTAAAACAAAGAGCCTCATTAAAGGCGCATTCGGCCTTGAAAAGTTAAAGCTAACCAGACAGGACCAGGACCCTGCCCCTCTTGAAAATATGACCAAGCGACAGCCTAACCTGCTCGGGCAACAAAGTATCTTATTTTAGTTCCATCTGTTCTTGTATACAATGGTGAGCAGCGAGCTGTGTTGCAATTAACCAATTCAATTACAATGTATTTAACTATCGCATACCTATTGTGTCAATAAAAACAAACAGTTGTGAAAATTGTAGCCAACTTGCTCTTTTATCGGAGTGAAAAGAGCACAGAACAAAGCCACAATTTTTATTTTATCAGAAACATTGTAATCTTAGGTTCTAGATATGTATAGAAAGGAATAAGTTGTCACTTTCACCATTAGCTTGGATAATTTAATAGAAAATTCACGTTTGAAGTGGCAACATTATCCATCTTTCATTTGTTGTAATGTATAAAAAGATTCCCCCCTTAATTGCTCAGAAATAAAAAATCAAACGCGCTCATTCAAAGTATGTATGTATTTATATATATAGACATGTACACGTTCATACGCTACATGCGCACTTATGGTAGATCTTGCATTTAAGGAGTACAGCATTTTACAGATTTGTCAACACTAACAACAACAGCGCTGCTAATTGTCAAGGGTCGCATCCTATGTACAACTCTCATTGTACACTCCCTGTGTGATCATCTATCGTCGTCGATCTATGTACATACATACATGCACTTATCGTCCGGCTCTCCGCTCTCTTGGGTCGTCGGGGCACATTCTCCTTATTGCCTTATCGCCTAAACAATCTAAGTAATGACTAAAGATGTGTGTGGGTGTGTGGAGTCTGGCTTACGATCCTAAAACTAATGAAGATGTATGTCTGAGGGTCTACATGTGCGTGTGTTTCGTTTTGTGTGTGTGTAGATTGTTTTTGTTACTTGGTGTGATTTCTAGTTTTATTTTAATTCAATCAAAAGTGAGATGGGCTTGGTTATATATCGTTCACAATTTTTACACAATTCTCCTCTCTCTCCACAATTAAAGACAACCGAAAATAGGTATAAAAGTAAGTTAAAAACAATTTATAATATAGCACAACTCTCTCTCCTAGGTTAGCCCTATTTGGTTTTGCCCGCAAACAAACTCGTGCTAAGCACCAAGCCGAAGAATCGCCTTCCTCCGGGTGTCATTGCAGGACATTGCCTTGCACATACACAAAGGTATATAACTGTCTAACTAAACATTAAGTCGTCAGTAGCGCAATGTTGATTTCCTTGACCATTTTAACGCGATGCAGCATACGCTGCAGGGCGTCCTGACCCAGAGCCTGCGTCGAGTACCAAACGGGTGAGTCGGGCACACAGGATCGCTCTGGCTGTAGATAAAATACATCATTACGGGTCTTCACGCTCTCGGGGCTGTCGGTATAAAATAAAATAAGTAACAGTTCGTCATAAGCAACTTTAACACTAACCATTTAGAGAGATAAAATTCGTATAGGCGGACGGGACAACGCAGTGGATTCTCCTCATTCTCCTGCTGCTCGTAGACCTTCTTCTTTCGTGGATTAGCATCTGTTTTTTGGGAAAACAAAGAAAAACAAAATAGATATCGGCTTCCGAAGTTAACTAAACCTGTTGTAAACTTACCCAGGCCCGCCTGCGGTGGATAGAAGCGTAAGAGGACGTTTCGTGAGCCAGGAACTTTGGAATTCTGTGATGAGCGCTTCCAGTGCTTCATTATGTGCGAGAAGGATAATTGCATGTGCTCCTCCACGGTCTGAAAATCATAATCCCAATGGTTACCTCCTTAAAGTCATAGAAAAATATTAGATTTTTTACCGTCAGATTAAAGTGCTTGGTGTTAAAGAACATAAGTGTGCTGAGCAACACGTGCGGTGAATGAGCGCCCAGTTGCTTGCACTCCCACAGATGCTCCTCCTCCACGCGAGTGACAATGTATTCTGTAAATTAAAAGAATCAGCAGGGTTCTAATTAAAACACAAGGATTTTATACTTACGCGAATCGTTGTAGAGCACGGAGAACTTGCGTGCCACATCGTCTAGGCACTCTGTAAACCGCTCATAGTATGGATCGTAGAATATGTTGTCTATGCGTCCATTTACATATAGATATTGCTGAATGCCTGAGGAAATAAAGCAAACAGATTAAACCTTATTTATTATTACTTTAAAAAGTCAATTACATACCCAACACTAGGTAATATATGGTATCCGGCGCATATTCAGTGCCATTGGGCTTTCGGACCTCCTTAACGAATAGACATAGCGAATAGTTCAGCTCATCGGCGGTCATCTGGAGAAGTTCCGTCTTGAATGGCCGTCGGCGCATTGAGCTCTTCTCAATGTCCGCATTCTTGGTCATCACCCACTGCTTCCAAGCGTTCACACCGAAAGTGTACTTAAGGAACATCTGAGCATCTGGCTTCTCCTGCGGCTGCTGTGCCTGCTGCGACTGCTGCTGCAAAGCCGAGTGATCCATTTCGCTGCCCCGCTGTCTCTTAACCGGCGATCGATTCCGATTGGGCGACTCAAGGACAGAGCCAACGCCTCGCTTGCGACCACGTGGCGATCTGTAGAGGCAGAAGCATTATTATACAGTGATGACGGAAGATAAACGTACTTGAAAGCTGATTTGGATCATTGACTCTCTACTTACCGGTTCGTGGCATCGAGGTCCAGATGATGCACCATCTGGCCCATGCCATCATGACCCATCGGTGACTGGCTGCTGATCGTGTTTGCAGTCATGGAAGTCTCTAGATCCACCGTTGACGTCTGGTGGTGGTTGTCGTAATCGCCCGTGGCCATTTTGAGGGCAATCTGCAGCATGTCGTCGCCGTAGGGATTGTGTCCGGACCCGCTGACGTCCACCACTTGCTGTTGCTGGTGCTGCTGCTGTTGGGCGACGGACTCGAGACTGTTCTGATATTGCAGACTGACCAAACCAGGATCGGGCTTAATCTCGTTGTCCGAGTCAGAATCAGAATCATGCTTCTCCTCGGCCACCATTTCGGCCATCATGAGCAGCTCTGCTTCCAGCGGATCCTCGGGCATCTTGTCCTGGATCTTCTTGATCTCTTTAAGGATGCCCTGCGAGGTGTTGCGCGTCGTGGGTATAAATATGGGCACCGGGATGGGAAGCGGAAAGGGTACGGGCACTGGGAACGGAGCCGAGTACATGTACATGGGCTGCGGCACAAAGATTGGCACAGGCACCGGGATGAGCACCTTGTTCGAATAGTCCTTCTCCGTCTGGGTGGCGCAGTCGCGCACGGACGGTGTGATTTGCTCGCCAGTGGACACCATCATGGGCTTGCAGCTGATATTCACGTTTCGCACAGCCTTAGGATATGGCGGCACTGTGATGATCTTTGTCTCCGACACCGTCGGCGGTCCATAGTCCATGGTCGTGGTCGTGTTCCGTCGGCCGGCGATACTGTGCGGGCTAGCCAACGGTATGGGTGACGGCGAGCGCACCGTGTAGTCCACATGCTTCCGGGGTCTGCCTCGAGGTGCTGGAGAGTGTGACACCGGAATAGAGAGCAGCGGCGGCGGCGAAGTGCCTGACTCCCGGGGACGACCACGCTTGCGCCGGACCGTTACATTACCAATTCGGGCCTCGGTTTCACCGCTGGCCAGCGATTGGACCGTGGATATAACAGGAATCATTGTGCCACCGGCCTTCTTAGCGCCAACACCGCCAATCTTTCCGCCCTGCAAAATTATAGATGGGAATTATTGTCAATAAATTGTTATTATCCGAAGTCTGCGGGTTAAGTACAGCAGCAACAGAAAGCTTACGTACTCTTGTCAACATCGTAGGATGCACAGAGGATCAAACCAAAACTCTTTACTCCAAAAAGGGAAGGAAGAAGATATATTTTTTTTAATTCCTAGTTCTGTTCTTTTTAAAAGTGTGTACACACTGGTAAGCTTGTGAACATTTACCTTTGGCATTTTTTCATTCCAAAGCCCTCGGAAAATGTACTATATATTATTTTAAACCTTATAATACACAAATAATATGCAAGGATACGCAGGGATCAATTAAAAGCTTACTTGGAGAAAAAAATAAATTATTTTCGGCTTACCAGTGTGTACACAAATTTCTAAGGAAGGGATGGGGAGTTAGTGGTAATTTTAAGAATGTGTACACACTGGAAAGACTAAAGTTATGCGAAGTTTCTCTTAAACACTTGACTCACCTGCTGATGCGATAGTTTCAGCTTGACGCGCTTGGGCAGACCCGTAGGAAATGGAGCTGCATCTTTTCGCGATCCGCGTGCTGCAGTATTCTGCAGCTGAGCCTTCGAACTGCTAGCGGCGCCACTACTGCTGCTGGGTGGCAGGTCGCTGTCCAGCGTAAGCGGGGCGCGGGCGAACTGGTTCTGAAACTGCATTACGCACTGGTATGTGCAGAAGTTGCGCATCGAAGCGTCCGACATGGTCAGGTGATACTGCGGCGTATTGAAGTTGGAGCAGTTGTCGCACTTGGTCACCGCACGTGCGGATATATTGCAGCTTACGCCATGCATGGTCAGGCAGTTAATGGAGCAAGTGAGCGTTTCGTGATCCTGCTCCGACCCTCCGACCTGGTAGATCATGTCGAAGTTATACTTCTTCACCTTGCACCATTGGCACGAGACGATATGGCGGTTCACGATGATGAACACGTTGATGCAGACGCGCGAGCAGAATACCTTGGGTGTCTGCTGCTCATTGTAGATGGTGTAGGCCTCGGCGCTTCGCCGCTCGAAATACTTGGAGCACATGCCGCAGGGATCGGCGTTTACGTTGCTCACGAACTTGAAGGCCGAAAAGCAGGGGTTTGAGCAGAAATAGTGCTCTCTGTCCTCCAACAGCATCTCCACGCGCACTGGCTTTTCGTTATTGCAGACACCGCACACATCCGTGCGCAGCTTCCGACGGGGATTGCACATGCTGTCGTAGCGACGAAGGCAGGTCTGCGAGCAGAAGTCCTTGAACTGGTCCTTATCGCCCACTGGTGCCAAGAAGCCCTCCTGACCGCCGCTGATGTCCTTCTGGCAGCAGGAGCACGTCTTCAGGCCCTTCTTGAAGGTGTTGAGGCATGCGGCACAACAGAACTGCCGCACATCGAATCCGAATCGCACGCAGTACTTGCCGAGGGCCGTGGAGCTCACCTCCTGCTTGCAGGTCTCACAGTTGGAGCCGATCGTGCGCTGGTAGCTTCCCAGGCACACCTCGTTGCAAAAGTCCATTGTCTCCCACATGAGCTGCTTTTCGTTGGTATTGATTTCCGCCTCACAGTCGGCGCAACGCCTTCGGAAGCTCTCCATCCTGTCCAAGCGAGCTGTCTCCGCCTCAGCCAGAGTCCTGGCCACTACGCTGCTCTCCGGCCGCTTGCCGGACGATGAATTTTGGGGCGGCTGGAGTGTAGTGGCGCCTATATTGCGCACTCGGATCGAGTGGCGCTTAAGCTTGAACTTGTCGGGTTCCTCTGCGTTGAGCAGGTTGAAACAGTCGTCATTGCAGATGTAGAAACAGTCCTGGTCCTGCTTGATGAAGTACTTGCACCTAGTATGTTCCTTGCATTGCAGGCATTCCTGCGTCGTTTTGGCGGGAGTCGCGCTCTCTTCGGTCTCGGCTTCGGCTTCCTCCTGCTCCTCCTCCTCCTCGGCGCCCTCTTCACGGACCACCTCCTCCACGAGGAACTTCTTGCGTCGTACAAAGAACTTGCCGGGCTGATCGTCCAACAGGGCATTGCAGCAGGATGTGTCGCAGAGGTAATCGAACCCGCTGGGAGCCGGCTCCTGCGGTGCCTCCTCTGCATTCTCCTCTTCCCCCTTCTCCATGTCTTTATCCTTATCTGACTCAGATTCTTCGGGTCGCTTGTATCGGAAACCGCAGCTCTTCTCGTTGCCGCACTGTTTGCACTTCTCCACACTGCCCACTATCCAGCTGATGATGATCTTTGCCGCTGATCCCGGCTCGCCACCTGCGGCGCTGGTTGCATCCTCGGCTGTGGGCTCGTCTGCGTCTGGAGCATCGCCTGCGGCCTCCTCATCATTGCCAGCTGCTTCATTTCCATCATCTGGTGGGCGGATTAGTACAAGATTTTGATTAGTTTCTTTCATTTTGCATAAAAAAATGCTTTAATGCAGTTGTTAATTGCACAGTCAAGTGTCATTTAAGCTTAATTTTAATTGACAGATAATAAAAATCCTTCGATAATTAATGTAAAGCTGTAACAGCAAAGGATGTTTATCGATTCAAAATAGATTTTTGCATATAAAAACATCGATTCTTTTCAGCTCTAATTTAAATAGTCAAAATATGAAAAGTTTTGAAAAAGTGGCGGAAAAATAATTCCAAATAATAATGGAAACCAATTTTGAATTTTTCGCAAAGAAAATAAAATTTTATTGGAGGGGTCAAGCCAAACGAAATAGCATTGGATTTGAAATCAAATAAAGCAGTGCCCAAATTCACAAATTTTCAACGAATTTTTTCCCTTAAGAAATGTAGGAAATATGCATACGAAATGATGAGGCATCAAGCAGTTAGAAGAAACAAGAGAACACACTCTTTTTGACATTAAGTTCATATAACATAGTTCTACCAAGCTCTCAAGCGCAAAAGTATGAAATTCTTGCGGAATTCACGCAGATATTATACTATAATCCGCTCACCTTCCGCACTCTCTGATGCCGCCGCCGCCTCCTTAGCTGCAGCTTGAGCATCTGCCGGCAAAATTATGATAAAGAGTTGATATGGGATGGGACATTTGATTGATATCAAGATTATCACACATACCATTTGGGGTAGACGGGGATTCATCGGTGGGTCGATCCAGAGCAGGTGTGCTTTCATCTTCTGGGTCTGCTGTTCGGTCGGCTGAGGATTTTGGATCGTTGTCAGGTGTCTTGGATTGACGCTTCTCGGCTTCCTCTTCCTCGGCGGCCTTCTCTGCGTTCTCGCGGGCCTGTTCCTTCTCTGCTTCCGTTACCTCAGTCTCGGGATCGTCGGGAATGAGACAGACGTCCGACTCCTCGGGCTCCAGCACATTCTCAACAGTATCTGAAAAATGGTTAAAAATTATTTGCGTTATGTAACATATACAGTCTATATTCTCTTTTTGGGCTTATTTAAAGCTAAAGTTTATCCGCGCTTACCATCGCCGTGCTCGGCTTCGCCACCTTCCTCGGCTGCTTCTTCGATTTGCTCCAATTCCGCGTCAGCATCCGGTATGTCATCGTCTTCGGCGGGCGCATCTTTCTCCGCCTCGTCCTGTTCGCCATCTTCTGGGTCGGCCCCGGTTTCCCGATCCTCCAGACTGGTATCCACCTCGTCCCGTCCCTCAAGTGGCTCTGCATCGTCGGCATGGTGCGAATCGCCGCCCACAGAACGCATATCCACATCGTCCGCAGCATCTGGCTCGTGTGATACTTCCTCTGCTTCTTCCTCCGGTGCTTCTCCTTCTGCTTCAGCATCGCCTTCGCCTTCTGCTTCCGCATCTCCTTCCGCATCGTCCACATCCATGGCTTCGTTGGATGCCGGGCCCCCGTCCACTGTATCGGCATCGGCAGCTGCGGCTGCGGCTTCCTGCTCCTCCTCCTCGGTGGCTTTTAGGGCATCTGTCTCTTCCTCAGCGTCCTCCTGATCTTCCTGAGGGTCAACGCTAACAGCCTCTGGCTGAAGTTCACCCTCGGCGGCTAGTGGCTCCTCGCCTTCAGCATCTGGTTCGGCATCTGCCTCGGCCTCGGCCTCGGCCTCCACAGGATCTCGCTGAGGAGTATTCTGCTTCTCCTGCGACTGGTTCTCATCAGCGTCCAAGGAGCCCTCCGATATCTGTTCAAACTCGTCTTCTGCCTCCTTGCCGGCGTCCTCTGGCGGGACTTCGCTGTCCTGGGCAGCCGCATCCTCCGCTGGTGGCGAGGCTGGCGTGTCTTGCGTTTCTGATGCCGCTGGTGGCTGTTCCTGTTCCTGCTCTTGCTCCTCCTCCGGCCTGGGGGTGGCCGACTCTGGGCGTGCGTTGGAATCGGCGCCGAACGAGTCTAGGCTGGATATCTCCTCCATGTTACTTGCTTTTTATTGCTCGATGCTCGATATGCGCTTGTTTATATAGACATGAACTGCAAGAAAATAAACAACAAACAAATGGTTAGAGCGCGCCTATCGATAACTATCGGCCTGCCAGCACGCTATCGGCTGGCCAGGGCCTCACACCATTGCCGCCTAAAATGTGTACACACACATGCACAGGCCCACCGACGCACACAGGCACACACGGGCGCTCCACTGTGGTGTACAGTGCACGAAAAAACAAAACATGCGCCGCTAGAAAACTGCCTGCTGGTCGTTGTGCCCGCTTGCGCGGTTAACTCGGTAATTATTTACTTGCACTTGCATTAACTTCCGGCGTTGCGCTGCACTGGTCTTGGCTTAGGCGCCGCCTTTTTTTGTATTTATTTGTAAACTAAGTGGCTGCCGCGGGACCCGACGTTTTGGGCACGAGTGTGAAAAGCAAGCGCGCGTCTGTTGCCGCAATTAACTGCCTTTCATCGCAACTGGGGCAAGCACATCATTAGCGGTCGACTCACGGTTCGCGAAACTTTTCACAAATTATATATACACTTTTCGCAATGTGCAATTTCGCGTTTTTCTAGCCACTGTAACTCGGCTTTATGTCAAGCAGGAAAAATGGCGCACCGTGTATCTAAATCCCGAAATCCCGTGCAATGCGGCCCTCGCATAACGCGTTCGGTATATACCAAGAAACGGACGAAAATACCACAAGTTCAGCAATTGCAACGAGTTGGCAGGCCCGAAAGGTGGCGGTAGCCCCAGAGGAATTTCCCAGCCGTCGTTCCTTTACTCATTTATTTATTTATTTATTTATTAACTTTTCAGGAAACTTATTGATTGATTAAATGGATAGGATTGATAATAATTAATCTGATTTAACTGAAGATTACTTTTTACTTACTTTTACCACTTTATTATTTACTGAGATCCCGTAAACTCATTTGAAAACTATTTCTAAAACCAGGGTCGGGCATCGAACTTTGAATTTCGAGTCCGACATCTGAATCCACCTTGCAAGTCATGACCTGAACAGAATATGTGAGCAAAGCATATAGAAAATCGTCCGCATGTCTTGTATCCGTAAACCTTAAACAGACGATATGTAGGGCAACTCTTTATTCTTTTACTTTCTGTTACTACTTTATTTATTCCTTATAAAAAATATAAAAAAAAAGAATCATTGAAAGTTTTTTCCGTGCTCCTTATAGAAAATACTTCCTCTGGCCACCCAGGTGCTTTATCATAATAATTTTCTTCAACTGAGCTTGAAGGAGCTCAAAGCTCTGATGACATTCCTAAGGTGCGAGGGAACGCTTTAAAGAACTATTAGGTGAATGACATGCTATAGCTACAATGACATGGAGCAATTCCAGCAGTTCGTGGAGGTAACTCAAATCTTCAGCGACGTCCTCTTCGAGTTGGATGGCACTTTGGTGAAATGCAAGAAGAGATTTTCGGAGATGTTGGCTCGACCACCTCCATCTATCTGAGGAATTTTAAAACAAAAGAAACATGAAAGGTACATAACTAGGGGATCCTTTATTGAAAAGTGTGGGTGCAACAAACATAATCGCTTTCAGGATCGGCTTACGTAATAAATACTAAGATACAATATTAATACCCGAACGAATCTTACAAATCAATCAACGGAAGCTGGACCTGGGCCTGGAGTCCTCTAGGAAGCCGTCGTCATGGGCCTGCGCACATCCAGCTGCTGCATCATTACCACGTCGGCGTCCTCGTCAATTACTAGGCGACCGCTGGGCTTGACGCTAAGAAAGTCCTCGCTGTCCAGCACATCATCATCATCATCATCATCATCGTCCTCTCCGCTCTCGAAGAGCTCCCGATTGTGCTCCATCTTGCTCCATCCGTTGCTCCTGGCCGGCTCCTTGGAGGTTAGTGGCGTTGGCTCCTCCTCCACCTCTTCTTTTAGCTGTGGCACATCGGAGGGATTAATTCCAAGCCCGGTACTATTCGTCTCGAACTTGCAGACGACCGCAATGCGCAGATTTACGATCAGCGAGTAGAGCTTCACCGCCGGGCCCACCTTGAGGTTCAGGTACTTGTCTAACTCCTGACGCCCCAGCATCAGTAGAGCCCTGCCGTCGATTTCATGTTCAAATATCGCACGGGCAATCTCCGTGGAGTCCATGGCGCGCTCCATGAACTCGTACACATCCCAGGTAGTCCAGTGTAGCGGATTGCTACGGATCTGATCCTGATCCATGGAGCTGTTCTGCTTCCAGAGGCGGTAGTTCTGCAGAAACTGCGGGCCGTAGTCCTTCAAGATGCTCTTGGCAATTTCCAAGGTACGACTACAGGGATCCGGTTTCTGCTCCTCCTTATCCTTATTCTCATCCATAACCACCTCCACCTTTTGCTTTTTCGCTTTCTTTTCCTCCTGGCAAGGAGGAGGCGTCGTTCGTTTTTCTGCCACCTTAGCTTCGGGCTTGGCTTGAGGAAGTTCCTCTGCTATGGCTTGCTGCTGGGCTTCCGGACTAGCCGTCTTCGTCCTTCGTTTCTTCGTCGGCACTCCGCGCCTGATCTTCTCGGGCGCTACTCGCGCCGGTTTCACCGTCTTGGAGCGCCACTGTCGCCAGTTCTCTGGCGCATACGGGCAGCAATCCCGCAGAGCGTGCACACTGAGATTAAAGCGCTTGGCGTTGCCAAAACCCCGACAACCTTCCACGTCGCAAGGCATCAGGGGCTTGGCTTGGAGATACCCCGGCGGCGTTTCTAGGTCGTGTGAGGTGGCCTCACACCAACCGATGGGATGCAAGTCCGGACTGTCGTCCTCCAGCCAGAAGTAGTACTCTGATGGCCAGCAATCCAAGTGGAGTTGGACGCGATAACCCTTCCGGGTGACAACTGTGGCCGGGCGGATCAAGCAGGGATTGCGCTGGTCAACAACCTCCAGCTTCATGCGTGCCTGGTACTCCATGGGTTGTCGTGGTAGAAACAGGCTTTTAGGGGCAGCCACTCCTCCAACATCAGCTATGTAGTCCGGCCAACTGAACACGGCCTTCTTGAAGTCCGGAGGAACTATCAGCTGTTGGCGGTTCTCGTGCCAGCCGCAGGGATGGATGTAAGGCGAACTGACGTGCACCCACAGGTCGTAGCAGTCGTCCCAACCATCGAAATGCACGCGCACACGCTCATCCAGTATATCCGCAACAGTGGCCACACAGATCTTGCCAGTGTCGTTCAGGTCCTCCGCCTCCAAGTGCATTCCCACGGTGAAGCCGTTACAAATCCCCGTCTGCTGCGGCATTGTCAAGTGCGCGAAGAGCGCCCGCGGAGCAGCCTTCGTGTTAGTCTTAACTAGGTATCGGCTCCAGCTGAAGCGCTCCGGGCAATAGTCCTTGGGCGCTTGCAGCACACGACCCGTTTCCTCGCACCAACCAGGCGGAAAGATGTCCTGCGAGTCAGCATTCACCCAGAAGTCGTACATGGACGAATAACCGTCGAAGGAGAGCTTCAGTCGATAGCCGCGCACCTCGGCGATGCTGCAAACACAGAACAGGGAGCAGTTCTCAGGATCGATGGCCTCCAGCTTCATTCCGCGCTCGAAGCAGTTGGGACTTATCGGGAAGGGGTTGAGGAACAAGTGGATGGGCGCTGCCGCATCCCTACCCTTGGCCTTAAGGTATTCACTCCAGCGGAATGGCTTTCGCGGCCTATCCTTATCCTTTGGCCGCTGCAGCTGATCATGTATCTCGGCCAGACATTTTGACTGCTGGTGTTTGCTGTTGGCTTGTGGTTTTTGAGCTGCAGTTGGAGCTGGAACTGGCTCCATCTTGGCGCGGCTCACCTTGGCCTCCGCCTGAGAGGTGCTGGCCGGCAAGCGACGCTTCTGGGCTCGGCGGACACAGCACACGGAGCAATAGTCTGAGGGGAGGGAAGAGGGACAATGCATTAGAGAATTGGCGTTAGTTTAATATAAAATCGATCACTTACGTGGTGCTAAGAAGTCAGCGGCGGGGCCGTGGCAGTTACATCGTTGGCACAGGTACAAAAGTGGATGGATACTGCCCGTAGGTCTTCTGCCGGGACGATCGAGCAGGGCCCGCTCGAAGTAGCCGGCGGGTCCTTGGCGCTGCTCGCAGCGCTCGTTTAGCTGCAGCAGGTTGAAGCGATTCAGCTCGAAACACATAGAGGAGTTCTGCAGCTTGGCCGGCTGCTGGCCACGCCATCTCAGCATCGACAGATTGTGAACCATGCTTTTCTTGAGAGCATTGGCCCGAGAGCCGGGCGGCCTGTTCTGATCGCCGTTCTTGGTCGGTGGTCGATGGGACGATGATGCCATCGGCTCTGAGGCAGGTTTGCCTGGCGATCCTGTGTCCGAGGCAACGGAGGAGGCCCCGGAAGAGGGCGGCGTATTAGGCACTTGCTCGTCACAGCGCAGCGAGCGCTCAAAGTCCTCTTTGGAAAGCGGCAAGGTTTCCGCTTTGATGATGCTAATCCCAGGAAGTAGGCTTATTTCTTCCTCGATGTTCTTGGCTGATGGCGGACATATCTCCTCCACATCGCTGTTGGACGTACTGCTGGCGGTGGAGGAGGTTTTTCGGGATGAGGAGAGCGTCGTAACGCTAGAGTTCTTCCTTACTAGCTGGGATCTGGCACCCGATTTTGTGGTGGTGGAGATGGTTATCCCAGCTGGCAGAATGGGCAGTATAATTTCTTTCCGATAGAGCATCTCATCATCATCCTCGCTCTCGTCGTCGTCATCCTCGATGGTTATGGTCTCGATCGGAGCACTCGGTTCTTCAATTACATCAACCTCCTTAGCCATAATGGCCACCGAATGGCGTCGCTCGCTGCTGCTCGCCACTGGAGGAGTCTGCTCAATAACCGACACGAAAGATTTGGAACGCTGCAGCTTCGGCGACTGAGGAGAATCCTTCAGCATCGACTGTTGTAGCTGCAGAGGTTTCTTGGACTGCGGTTGAAGGGGTTTGGGAATTTCCTTGGGCTCCGCTTGTGGGGGCTTTTGATGTTCCTTGGGCTCCGTTTGTCGGGGAGGTTCCTGGGCTGCTGTTTCCTTGGGGTCTGGCTTCTGCTCCCCCAGAAGGGCAGGTTTCTTTACGGCTTGTGTCTTTACCTCTGGCTCCTGTAGTTTGGGAGGTGTCATTGGCTCCCGACGCTCCTCCTGCTGGTTTTGTGGAACATTCTTGGACTCCGTCTGAGCCTTCTTCACTGGCCCATTCAACAAGATTTCCAGATTTGGAAGCGGCATGGCAATCTTCTCCTCCATCGATTCAAAAGCCGGCACAGTGATTATATCCTTACTGGAGGGCAGTGGCATCGCCTTTATGGACGATGGCTTTGCCTTAAACAGGCTCTTGGTATTGCTATTGTTGATGTTATTGTTGTTGTTGGTTTTGGATATGGGTTTGGGCAGCTCCTCGGTTACCAGAGGCACGGCTTTGATGGGAATAGCCGCCTTTTTAATGTCCTTATCCTCAACACTGCTGCTGCTGCGAATGCTGTTGCTGGTGCTGCCACTGGGCAGTGGCAATACCTTCTTTACCTGATTGGCTTTGCCCAGGACAATGGCGTTGGAATTGGCCTTAAATTGATTGAATTTCAACTGCAACTTGTCCACCGCCACCTTGCTGAGTATGAGCGGAGCACGTGGCTTGAGCGGATTGGCCAGCAAAGAGATTTGCCCAGCTCCACCGGCGGCGGGAATCTGAACGCCAGCTACAGGAGGGGCTGTGAAAACGAAAAGAAAGAAAATTGGGAATTACCATCAATTGGCAAGGGAATTTCATTCGTTTTCTTTAATTAGTCATCAAGGGAAGGCGGGCGGCCAGGCAGCGATCCTCAAGTAAATGAGAGATCGAACTCTCCACCTCCTCCGCTGCCTAAGATCTTCTCTTCCTTCACTTTTTTGTTGTTTTTATTGCAGCTGCAAAAACCTGATCGTCATCATTGCTCGCTGCTGTTGTTGCTGCTTTTGCTGTTGTTGTTGCTACCCCGCCTTTTGCATACTTATTGCTATTGATAAAACCAGCAAGCACTCTTTATAGAGAGAAGAGTAACACCACAAACCAGGAAAAAATAATGTCAAATGTAAAGAAATTAAAATGAAAACGATAACGAAAACGATTCTATCGGAGAAACCGAAGCCAATGTCGAGGGTTAAATTTATGCCACACACAGAAACCCAATTAAGTTTTTTGGAACGTTTCAAACCGTTTTTCGTGTTATGAAATGTGCAGCAGTCAAACAACAACTAAAAACTAAACCAGCAGCAAGCAAAAAAGCCAGCGACAGCGGCCACAACAACACATCGCCGCGAACAACAACAAAAGTAAACTATAATAAATAAATGAAAAAAAAAAAATTTACGCACACACACAACACAATCTCTTTTCGGGGGAAAACACTCGAGCATTTTCCACTTTCCGGATCGGAAACGGAGATCGCAGTTAGCTTATATAATAACCACTCACCCGGTTTCTGAGGCAGCTCGGATTTGGCCAGCAGCGATATACCAGTTGCTCCTCCACTAGTACCTCCTGCTGCTGCTGCTGGTGTAGCGGGAGCCGAAGCTGTCGTCATGGTGGCTATGCCGTTGTGAATGGTGAGTTGGGCCTTGTTGAGTGCCGGACCCGAACGTATGACTACTGGCTGGGCATTGCTTGGTGCACCTGCTCCTCCTCCTCCTATGGTTTTCCTTGGAGGCGCCAAGATGGCCACCAGCGGCTGGTTGGCATTGTTGGGTGAGGGCACTAGCTGGAACAGGGGAGCAGATCCCGTGGTCGATGATACGCCTGTTCCTGTCCCAGTCTTTATTGTTTTCGGCAATATATTAACCGTAGTCAGTTTGGACTTTAAGGCGGTGTGGATCTGATGGTGGACACCAGTAGCGGTGCCCGGCTGACCATTGCTGATAGTGATGTTGCAGGATTTGCTGTTCGCCATCGAGGAGAGCGGCACAAAGCGTAGCTCTTCCTTGCGAGGTCCAATTGCCAGGACACTTTGGCCGCCGCTTCCGCTTGCACCGCCAGAGGACGACGTCGACGACATGGTGATTGTCAGGTCGCGCTTGGCCTGCTGCTGCATCTGCTTGGACTCCTCACTGGCTAAGGACAAGGGCAGCATAGTGTTCTTTTGCTTGAACCCTCTCTCTAATTTTTGTTTCAGCCGAAAATCGGGATAGAATTAAAAATAAAAGATTCCTGCGCCGCCGTTCGCGTCTCGTTTTCGTAACTCTACAATTTTTGTACGTTGAGGCGCACAAAAGATTCTGGCATTTTTAACACACTTCGCATTGGGGGTTGGTATTTTTTTTTCTTTTTTTGTTTTCCAAATTGTATGCCAAATTGTACTTCTTTTCACAGTTTTCTTTCTCCGATTTTTTATTTACAATTCACTCTTTCCTATATAGTTATTACACTTTCTTAAAAAGCTGCGAATTTAATGTTTCCGAGTTAAAGTTATAGTTTTCGCGCGTTTATTCGCACACACTATGTGTATTTATTGACTTGGTATTATACCATAAAGTGGTATTTTTTTCAATTCGCAAATTGGCAGTTCCGTTGCCTTTGTATTTGTTTAAAAATCTGTACAGTTATTTTGCTAATAACATACACCTGTAAAGGAATTAAGCGTAATTAATGTCGAGTTACCTCATTATATATCTCAATAAACGCGAAGTTTAGAAATTGAAGGAAGAGTTTGCGAGATTAAGATATTTTTCAATGTGACAGCATCACATTAAAATGAAAATTTTGCGAAAGGTAACACAAATCCCATACTAGTTTAAGCTTCAAACAAAATAGTAAATCGGATATTATACTCTTTATTAAGCGAGTATTAGATGATCTACATATTTAATTACATCTCTGAATTTAGCGAAAAGCCATTTCTAACATTTGCCCGCGCCTGTTGGGTATTTTCCAACTGCCCGGCTGCGGTCACACCGGATACATATTGAATTTTGATACCATTTTTAGTTATGCTGTATGGAGATTTATGTTATCTCGAAAATAACTTGCCCTTATTTATAGCCCTGCATAGACATTAATTCCCCTCACAAAACACCCTCTCAATCCAATGCACGTAAACATAATTCTGATCTCCGTCGCCCATGTTACGTAGCTGGCGATGTCACAAGGCCCCAAGAGCATAAACGTCTTATCTCTGCGTTTGGATGAACTGGCCAGGATTTGTTGAGAACTACTGAAGCAACAGCCTCAGATTTTTCTCTTTCAGAAAGCATACCCCTCGGACATCCAGAATACCACTGTTGACTTACCTCCAGGCAGCTCCTTAATTCCCGCGGAGCGAATCAAACTGTACGGCATAAAAGGAGACGGAAGCCAGGACGGGGACACTGCTCGGGCGAAGTAAGCTGCTGCAAAGGCACACATTCGGGACGTTAGCAGGATTACCGACACTTCTGTGCGGGATAAGGCGCTTACCTGCCGTTTCCGTTTGATTGAACGGTGATTGCGAGGGTGCTAAATGCGTTCGACCTCGCAGACCAAATTGTCGCGTACTCTGTGCGAAAACGAATACCAACTAAAACAGCGGAAAACTCAGCACGATTCCCACACACTTTTCACGGATTCAATCTAAAGTGGCTCAATTAGCGCTCAACTCAGGCAAATCCGCACTCCTTGGGAGCTGGTCGCGTTTTGTCCGGAGATATTAAAAACTGCAAAAGCATGTGTGTATTTTAATTTCTATGATCGAACGACTCAGGTGGCAACTCTGCCCCCGATTTGTGTGCGCCTGGTGTCGGTTATTTTGAAATGGCGGAAATAAAATCTTTACGATTGCTCACATTTGCAATAAATAAATCGTTAAAAGTAAAGGTTTTATGGTGAGCTTCAGTTTTTTGTATAAGTAAGCTATTATGACGATAAAAGTTTAGAATGCAACAGTCGCGAATAATGGATCAGAACCTAAACCATACAGTTAAGATTTTAAATTGTTCTAAGTAAAAATTGGTGACACGTGAAAGACTTTATTACCTTTTGTTACTTCTAGTTCTGAAGTAGTTTACTTTTAAATATTTGTTTAATGAGCATATAAATGATGCTGCTTCTTCCTTTTGAACTTATGCCACTGGATAGTGTTGGCAAACCTCGCAGCTACAAAACAACGGCAGCGCCCCTCCAGTGTTGCCTAATCTTGCACTGACAAAGTGGTAGTTTTTCTTTTTCTTCGTGTCCATTTACGCGACAATTTACGAAAAGTTAATTAAAGAGCAGTTATCAGCCAAAGAAGGTCAACCCCCACTGCCAGCCATGTCCCTGTTAAATAACGACGACAGCATTCCCAACATGGACGAGGATCCACAGGGTGAGAGCAATGAAATATAATTGGAGTGGGCGAGGGCGAGTGATGATGTTATCATTAACCGCTGTTTCCCAAAACATACAAAAAAAACAGTGATGATCCACGAGGACGAGCCGACGACGGCGCTGCACATGCCTAGCGGACGGTCCATGGACTCCTTGCGCTCCTCCTTCACCAACCGGAGCTCTACTCCGGACTCATCGCACAACTCGCTGGACACCATGGAAATGGCCCAGGACGATAGGGAGGAGAAGGCCCGGCTCATTACGCAGGTCCTGGAGCTGCAGAACACGCTGGACGACCTGTCGCAGCGCGTGGACTCCGTTAAGGAGGAAAATCTTAAGCTGCGCTCCGAAAACCAAGTGCTGGGGCAGTACATTGAGAACCTTATGTCCGCCTCCTCGGTGTTCCAGTCGACCAGCCCCAGTGCGGCTAAGAAGAAGTAGTCGAGGGATCCGAGGAAACCCAAATCCCAACTCAAATATGCCTTCTCGTTCACGCTAGAGCTATTTTGTACTCTTTAACATTCGAAATTAAGCTATATTGCAATGATGTTTCAGTTGCTAATCCGTCGAATTTGTCTTTGTTTAGGTTAAGCTTATGGCTCTATGTATATTATACATACAAATTATTTATTTACTTAGATAATATTAATAAATCAATAAATTACCCTTGCAATTAGCCTGTCATTTAAATTGGAGCTGCCACTTGTGCGCCGGTCTGGCAACCCTGGCATGTCCACAGCTGCCAGCTGTTCGTCGCAGTCTTACAACAACAAATTCAGCAGCGGAGCTGGAAATTCTATTTTCGTATTTGAAAAAACGTAGTAATCGTGAAAAAGTCGCAGCTCCCGTGTTTGTATAATCAAGGTGTGCTAAAAACTGAAAAAACATAAGATCAGTTCGCTGGTGCATACAAAAACAGATTTACCTGACCTGGTGGTGGAGGAAAAGTGATTGCGAAATACGCAAAGAGCTGCAAAAGGTGTGTGTGCGTGTTTGTTTGGCAGTGTAAGAGTGTGTCTGTGTATTGGGAAAACCAAAACATTTGTTGCTGCTGTTTAATATTTTGAGGAGGGCAAGTTTGCTTTTTTGCCGCTGCAACATGAGAAGCTAACTTTTGGTTAGACTTTCCTTGTATTGAAGGTACTTCCCCTCCCGCTCCCACCCATAAAGCAGCAGCAACAGCAAAGCAGACAAGGGCCAGTGTTGCGAAGCGCAGGGTGTTCGCCCCTTCACACGCTTCGTGCTGCATTTATTGTGTTTTAATATGCACTTTATTTATACTCCAACACCCCCGTCGCCGCCGCCGTCACCCACGCATCTACGTCAACAGAGAGGAAGGAAGACGTCATCCCGCATCATTCCAGAACACTGCCGACGTCAACGGCGTTAATGGCGGAAGTAGCAGTAGGAGCAGCAGCCGTCAACAAAGAAACATTGAAGGGAATCTGCGACAACTAAAGAAGCCACAAGGAAGCCACATCTAGGAGGCACACACTGCAACACATCTAATACCCACCAGCAGTAACGGGAGTCACCAAACATGTTTTGACCTTCCACACGGCACAGCTGGAGCGCCCGCTGCTCTTCTCTGTCCCTCCCGGTCATCGTCTCGCCACCCGTCTTAGCGTTTCAATCGCCAATCCACGACAGCACACAACTCACACACATCCGCCAACCATGTCCTTCTCCGACTTTGACGCCATCTACGAGGATGAGCAGTTGGACGATCTGGAGCACTTCCAGGACCAGACGGTGGCACCCGTGCCCGAGCCCATCATCATCCGCGGCGCGGGAAATATGACGGTGTAAGTGTAAACAAGTGATAAAGCAAACAACAGCAGAATGCAGATAGTGCAGTGGAGTTTAACCCAATTGGAGGACACGAACCACAATCGTCTTATCTGGTTTCTATAGAATTGTGTACTCCAACAACATATCTTAATAGGGTTTTTAAAAAAAACCTTAAACGCAAATGATAACTACAATTTCTGGACTTATATTAAAATTTGTATACCTAACTCTATAAAGTACTAACCGATTTAACCATGTGCGTCTGTCCGTAACAATTGATCTAAGAGATTATAGCAGCTATGGCTACAAATTAGTTACATTATAATTATATTAAGTAAATAGATATACCCGTATAATATATCAATAGCCTTGTGCGGATATATTCCTAAAGTTGAATAACAATTAGATGATAATCACGGGAGTTAAGTTAAAATGCTAAATACCCGTGTTCTCGATATTCCCTTTCAGTACCGACACAGTCGAGAATACGATCTATGTATGTATTATATTTGTTTTCCAAAATATGAAGACCACTAGTAGTTCTTGGACCTCAACTGTGCCTATAGCGTCGCATTTCCCGAGAGATATACTATTTAGAGCAACGAAAATGTAGTTCAAGGCTGTTTACGCCACCTAATTTCGCCATGAAATACATGTATGTAGACCCTGCTTCGGAATTGATACCGCTTGACCCCATTTTTTTTTTTTGAAGCGGTGGCGTTGGGTTGCTGCCCAGCTGTCAGTTATTTACGTGTTGCATAAGAGCTGCCGATTCAGGGCAGAATAAATCCATTGACACGTCTATTACCCATACTTACCTCAGTGTTCTCTCTCATTCACAGTTTTGGCCTGAGTAACCGCTTCAACGTCGAGTTCCCCTGCGGTCTGCTGTCCCGCGTCGCTCCCGAGGAGTTCAAGGCGACGGTGGGCCGCATCAACGGTGTGCTTAAGAAATCCCTGCCCGTCAACGTCAAGTGGCTCTTTTGCGGCTGTGTTTGCTGTTGTTGCACCCTCGGCTGCTCGCTCTGGCCCGTCATATGTCTCAGCAAACGCGTAAGAACAAAAATAAACTTAAAAATGCGGAAAATCTTATTAATCACTGCTTAATTCCTTGCAGACACAACTCACTCTGGACAAACTGTTCGAATGGGAGAATAATCATTTATATCATAAGCTGGGCCTGCACTGGCGACTGCATAAGCAACAATGTGATTCCAATTCCATGATGGAGTATGTTATTTTAATTGAATTTATACCCAAAACGCCCATCTATCGGCCCGACTAAATGCTCATGCTGGGATGGGGCAATAATAGGCGTGGCGGGGTCGTAATGATAATTGTAAAATATAAACACTAGCTGCTAACTAACACATCGCTTTAGGCGTTTGCCGATCATGCAAATCGGCGGAGAGTATGAGAATACACTAACCCATAGGCAAGCGCAGCAAAGAGCACACACAATATGGGCATTTAGTGCACCACTCGCGCTGATTGTCGTTTTAAGCTAGTTTCTATTTAATGTTTAGTTAAAAACAAAAATTTTTCGAAAGAATCCTAGCCAGTAAGATCGACATAGTGCGTTTTACTTTCTTCAATTTTTTTGGTTCAGTTTGTCAATCCTAATTTGTTTCTTTTGAACTAATGCAATATTAAATACTTCACTTGGTAGGATATTAATTAATTGATTTACAAAAAACGATGTGTTTTTTTAGGGGGTTAAACCGAGAACAAAAACTCTCTTGACGTAGAAGGCCATCCGCATGTGAAGATTTGGTTCCTGTAATAATTAGTGCGTTGTATTTGACCCTGAAATGTGTAGGGTTTTGTTTATTCAACCTTAGCTCGAGGTTAAAATAAATTAAATAGAAAATAAAACCCAACACATTTACCAGATTTAAGTTCCACTTCCTCCGCCTCGAATTCAATTCTCTTCTGTTAATGTACATATTTATTTATGATATCTATCATATTGTGTTGTTTCAGTAACTTTACAGCACTTTGGGGGCTTAGACGGTCGATGAACGAACAATAAATACATTTAATTTACTTTTAGAATTCGTTTATATATTAATATGCTTAAATGTAATCAAGTCTTTTAACAATGCGCGGGTCTGGCTCTAGGAATCTACTATATAGTATATATATAGCTTAAGGAATGCGATCGGAATGAATCGATATCAACAATGGTGTTTTGTTTTCTTTTTTTTTTTTTGGGTAATACTTGGAGATGGGGTTGCGGGCCAATGGATTAGGATAGGCCGACTACTGGACTTCGCCAGAGACTTCAGCCGGGTTCGAGTAGTCATCGCTTAGGACTGAGGCGGACATGGCTAGCGTGGACATTTCCAAGTCGCTCTCCGCGCCCATCTGTTCGTCATCATCTTCTTCACCTTCGCCATCGTCCTCTTCATCAACGTCATCGTCATCCTCCTCATCGTCTTCATCCTGATCCTCTTCTTCATCGTCTTCATCCACTCCCTCTATCATAGTTTCCTCCACATCGTTATCCCCTTCTCCATCTCCACCGGCGACTTCTGCTATTTTTAGCTCTGTTTCTGGTTCAAAGGGCATTTGGGTTTCCGGTACGACATCGTCCTTAGCCTGCGGCTCAGCTTTGGTTGGCTCTGGAGCTTCACCAACCAGCTCGTTGGCAGTCTTCAGCAGGACTTCCGTCTGCTTGCGCAGAGCTCGCATTACCATCGTGTCTTGCTTCATCTGGAAGTCGTGCTCTCGCCGCGCGAACTCCTTCTGTTGCTTGAAGAAGTCCTCCAGCATCTCCTTTTGGGCCGAGCGCATGGCACTGGTCATTTGGGTCAGCTCCTTGGCAAGCAGCTCCTCCTGTCGCTTTTTGCGTCGCTTAGACTCCTCCTCGCTGGACTTTCGCTTTGTCTCCTCTCCCCCCAACGCTGAATGCGGTCGAAAACCTTTCAGGGGAGTGGGTTCGTACATTGTGGAGCTGCGCTGCAGCTTAACCGGCACGGGCATGCCCATGGGCGGACTCTGACCCAAGCGACGCTTCCGCGGCTGGAGCTGCTGGTGCTGCTGCGGAGTCAGCTGGTGCGAGGACATCATGTGCGCATGTCTGCTGGTGGATGCACCACCAGACTGCTGTCCGGACATTGGGTACTTTGGTGGCGGTCCACGGCCCAAGAGAGAAGCCATCGACGAAGGCGATTGCGGGGGACTGGTCATTGCCTGGTCCAGATCGGGAATCATTCGCTCCGTTCGCAGCGAGTATCCCGTATCCCGCATGGGTACCGTCTTCATGCGCATGCTGCCCGTAGGCTGGACACTGAGATCCCTGGGAAGACGCAGTCCGGATTGGCCGGGGCTCGCATTCTGCTTGCGGGGCAGCATGAGCTTGCTGTGCGGATGCACGAAGTTGATGCTGCTTGTGCTCTGGAGCGGCAGCGATCGGTTCATCCGGCCTTGGCCCTGGCCCATCTTGGTTAGCGTCGGCGGCGGTCGATCGATCTGCAGGATACCGTGCGTGGGACGGCGCTGCCCGCTTCCCTTGGCAAAAGAGGCCACGCGCAGAGGCGGTAGTGCTTCCGGCGTAGATGCGTAGACGGGATCTTCGTCGTGTTCATCCAACACCACCGGCGGCGGCGGAGACGGCGAGGCTGGCGCCGTGGGTGGCGGTGTATTGGCGCCGTCCATGCCCAGGTCCATGTCCGGTTCGTGCTTAACGGACACTATGAACGGCATGTGGGGCATTTCGTCCTGGTCGCGGTTGCAGGCTTCCGTGGCATCCCCGCTTCCATAGTCAAAGGATTCTAGATCCGGCTCGGATACCATGTCCGACTTCAGCGGGGTCTCATAGCCTGCAATGGATAAGAGTTATTTTATTATATATAAATCAAAAACAACCTAAAAACCAATATTAATATATGATATATTTCCGTCCGATTTTTTCAATCTTTTCGGTGAACATCCTTAACAAAATCTATATTCTCTTCCTTTATATGAATATGTATTTATATGTTGCGGCCAATTTCTCAATGTCCAGTTAACATGTCTCATACAGATTAACTGGCAGTTAACAAAATGCAGTATTTTAAACTGATTTAGGGCAACCCTGTGATTCCGCTTAACAAAAATTAAGAGCAACAAAAAAAACTGCATAAAAATGAAGAATAAAATATGAAGAAAAAAATCTTTTTCTAATACGTCTTTACTTACAATGACGAGTGAGATAAGCTCTAATTCGATTTAAAAATTTCTCAAAATGAAAAGCAATTAACTTCGACTGGCTGAGTTTAACTGATAAAAAACTGACATACAAATGGGTAGGGAAAACATCTCAGAGTTAGCGAATAACAGTTGGCACTTTTTTACCTTTGCGATCTCTCTCTCTTTCACTCTGAGCAGAACACTTTGTTTCTCTTTGTTTTGGCTTTAGAACTTAGAACTTAGAACTTTGCTTTCTACGCTCGATAACACTATAAAGAGAGCGATTCGTCTGAGCGCTCGCTCATTGAGATTCGATGGCTATGTGACTTTTTGCTTAAAGGGTTCGTAAATGAGGCATTTAAAGTATATAGTAAGACAGTATATAGATCTAACCTTGAACTTGGTAAGCCAGCCTAATCTAAAAAACCTTGAAATAAAACTTAATTTTTGACTCTCAATCTTAAATGATTTCCAGGCTCTATACCTGATTGAACTGGTGAAATCTGAGTGACTTACCCGTATCGACTGGCTCTGGCTTAATGGGCCCCAGCCGGAAGCCGAATATCGGATGCTCCACGCCCAGAATATCCTCCTTGGGTTCTTCGCCAGCGGTCTTGGAGCTATCCATTGAGTTCCCGCACTCGCTGAGGCTGGCGCTAGCGTTGTTGCTGCTGCTGTGATGGTTCCGCAGCATCCGGCAGAGCACGCGATAGACCTCCTCCGGCACGACTTTGGGCACTCCGGTGCCATGGCGTGTGGTGGTGTTGTACGTCGACTTGAGGAACTTCCACTTGGTCCAGATCTGAATGCTGGACTTCTTCACGTAGCCCTTGCTGCGCATCACCTCCTCGATCTGCTTGAAGACGTGCTCGCTCTTCAGGTTTCGGTCGTTCAGCTGGTCCAAAGCGTTCATGTTCTGCATGATGCTGAGCATCTCCAGCATCTCGGCCCGGCTCCACAGGTTGCGCTCCGGCCGAGAGCTAATGGAGTGCGAGTCGCCCTTGCCGGAGCTCCCGCTCTGGCTGCTGGCGGAGTGTGGAGGCGACAGGTGCGCCTTAATGCGCATGGGCGTCAGCAGTCCGTCGACGTCGCCCACCACACAATTGCCAGTTGCCGCCGTGCTCAGGAGGTGGCTGATTTCCTGGCCGCTCGGATTGCTCTGGCTGTGACCTTGGCTCTGACGCATGTTCTGCTCCACTTTGCTCAGCAAACGCATCTTCGTGTGGGCGGCCACCGTCGTCGGCGGGGAGGAGGAGCTGCCGGCGGCAGGTCCGTGGTTGCCAGACGACGAGGAGCTATCGTTCAGGCCCAGATAGCGTGGCATTAACATGGATGTGACGTTGGTGGTTCACTCTTCGAAACTCCAAGCAACTGCAATGATAATGAGCAACGAAAAAAGACCCCAAATCAGTTTGGAATGCCCTCAAAAATATTTTCTAAAGCTCAACAAAATGTTGAGACAATATTGAATTTGACTCACACCTTATAACCAGTTTTGGAAAATTTGCAAACTTGTTTGGGGAACCCAAGAAACACACAACCTAATATGGCAAGCATTTTATTTTGTAAATTGGTCAACCTATCAAAGCCTGAATTAAATTTTCCATATTCCAAAAACGATATAAGAAAATATACAAAAATCACCTGAATTAGAAGTGGAACAACATCGATGCTCCTCGATTTTTTATAAATTTTTGCATAAATTAACATTGAAATTGTAAATTATTTACAGCTCTTGCTCTTATATGGTTCCTAAGATTTTTTATTTCTTTCTTAGATATGTGGAAACTCAACGGAGTTTTTAAGATTGTTACGTAATATTTTTATATAAGGAGTTTGTTGAGTTCACAACAATCATCTTTGAATACTATAAGAAATATGGAATAAAAACAAAAATCTTTGAGCACCTTATGTTCCAAACACAATATATTATTAAACTCTTAAAATATTCCATATAGGGGTTGTGAAAAGATGTAGTCGTTGTGTGTTAACCAGAAAAAAATTCTCTTTTCGGTTTTTCTTTTGTTGTTTTGTGTCAAAGTGGCAAAAGCATGGTTTCGGATATCTTTCGGATTTCGTCTTCAGAATCCACCACCGCCGGACTTGATTATTATTTACCTGCATAAATATATACACATTTGTTGGTGCAAACCGTGATGTTGACGTGTTTCCAACTGTTTAACACATTCGCACTCGCTCACGAATAAACAAATACACGAAAAGAGCTTACAAATCTAAACCGAGGAAATATATATATATTTTTTATCGATTTTGATTATTTCAAAACGAATAATGGCCACAAAGAAAACGTAAAAAAGGCGAGCAAGTAAACTCCAACAGATACACTCTCCAGCTCATACAAACACACACACACACAGAGACGCACACCAGCAAGTGGAACACTCTCAATAACAGAACTTTTCGAGATAGTGATTTCCAAATGCAAGTAAACAAGATACGCCAGCGACGAACCCCGAATATAACGTAGAAAAACAGAATTTAACAATTCGAATCTCGCACACTGTGCTTCTTGATTTCCTGAGCGCCGATTACGCATCGTTTAATTTAAAAGTATGTTTGTAGTTTGTTTTGCGAGATACGAAAAGTACAAAAGCGGCGGATTGCGAAAAATGTTGTTAAAAAAAATAAGAAAGAGGAACAACTGAGAATATTGAGTGCTAAATGGATGGAATAGATTCCAGACCGTGTTTAAGTTTGGGGGTTTATTCGTGACGCAAATGCGCGAATCGTTGAGTCGAAACCCAAATTGAATCTCAAAGTTTTTGGCTGAGTAATTTTCCAGCGTCTTTGAGATTCGCAACACGCACAGTGGTCTATGTTTCATGTTTTGGACAACTTCTGAAGCCATGCTAGCCGAGAGCCCTGGTCGATTTGGAGGAGCATCACGTGTAATTAACCGCTAAATTCATTGCTGGCAGGCGGAAATGTAATTGCCAACTTAATTTAAATCGCTTGTGGGCAGTGTAATGCAAAAGATACGATAATAAGCTAACGAGGGGAGCAGAATGGGAACGGGATGGGGTCTTGGGTGACAGAGAGAGCGAGGGAGGCAAGAGAGCCGGGCCGAACTAGCGCAAGAGAATCAAAATGAGCACAAGCTGTGCTCTCGCCATTCGGCTCGGCTCGGCTCACACACACACACGCGCGCACTCCGAATTTACGCTTATTATGTGCAGCAGTTGAGAATTTTTCAAGAAAAAGAACAGAACAAATTGAGTTTCCCCAATTACCCATCGCAATATTGAATAATGCCAATTAAAAAAGTGACTTGTCCGCCGGTGACTCTCAACCCGGGGTATTTGCGCTAATCAGTTAACTGTCACCCTGATATATTTTAATGCACATGCCTGCCTGGAGACCATAAGTTTTCAATAATTCGACTTTAACTATTCCAACACAGCAGAGCAGCAACACCTTGCACGCACACACAGCCACAGACGGTTACTTACCAGCGCAGCGCCAGAGAGGCGAGAGAGAGAGAGGCAATGAGAGCGTGAACCGTTTTCAAGCTCAGAGCGACGAGAATTCAAGTAAACCGTCGCCGCTAACGACGATTTCAATACTAATTTCAAAACTCGAAAAAGCGACGAACGGGCCTACGAAAATCAAACTATATACACTCACACAGCGCCAGGCTCAGCGTGCATGTACACGCTGCCTGGGTGCCTGTGTGTGCGCTTCGGCGTTATATATTCGGGAAGGTACAAATAATGGTTATGGTCGCTAGTTGTTTTTGAGATTGCGAGAGATTGCCGGAGAGACAGTTGCCTATTATTTTTCGTTTTATTTTGCCTTTTCTTCTTTCGCTTCCATTTAGCTTTTTTGTGGCTGTTTGCGATTTTTTATTTCGCTCTTTTTTTTCGAGAACGGGGTTATTTCGGGGAATATAAATTTATGGATTCGCACACACACCACGCAAACCTACTGCGAATAGTATACACGAATTAAAATCGCTCGTATAATGATTTTCCAACTTTTCCTGTTTTTCTCATCGTCTCTTTGCCATTCACCGTGAAGCGAAGCCGAAACTAACAGTAGGTCCCGTTTTAGAGAGAGGATATAACCTAGAAATAGTTGGACGACAAGATTTTTTTATTACATTTAAAATTTTTTTTAATTTTTAAAATAATTTTTTTTTTAAATTTAATTTTTAAGGATTTTGATTGAGAAGAATTTTTTTTTTAAGTTTTTATTTATTTTTTCAAGTTTTTGAATATTGCTTGCTCAATAGTTTTGTTTAGTTTTGAATTAAGGCTTACATATTATTTTTTAATACTTTTTCTAGCTTTTTTTTCCAGTGGTTTCAGTTGTAGAAGTTCTACTGTAATTCAATATATGACATTTTTCTTTCTCTTCTGAATAAAAATTTATGCACGAGATATGTACATATGAACGTAAAATAAATAAATAAAGCTGAACATTTTATTTTTGTCAGACAACTTTTGGTACCGATTGTTCTTTTGGTTAAACAAAGATATCAAATTCCCCAAGAGAGTAAACATATCATATGTCTGCGTTCACCTCATTGATTGTCCACTGTAAAAACCGATACGCAGAGGGAAGCGAGATTACTCCTACCGTTCCCGGTAAATTATGTACGTTTCAAAAAAACCTGTGTACAGGTGAGCAGAGCAACCCTTTTCGACAAAGTATCTACATGGAAATGCGAACACAATCGCTGAATACTTGAACTTGCTTCAAAAGATTCCCATTCAGCCGCCGAGCTTCCTTAAGTTTCGGGGTGGCAGATGCGATGCTGAGAACAAGAATGAGTGTCTGAGTATCTTGTATCTGACAGCAATGTGGCGAAGTCGAAACTAGATTTACAAGTATTGAGCGGACCCGAAAAGAGTGCCCTCGCGGATTCCGAAATTCGAGTTCGAAGCGGTGACAGAACAGGAAACTTGAACTCCACTCTTTGGATGTGGATGGGCAGAGCGGCAGCGTGGCGCTGGGAAATGCGGAAAAGCCTTTCGCATCTGCACGAATTACGCATCGCACATTCCGAACGAAATGCACACGACTTATCTGAGCTATAATATAAATAATGAATAAAAAGCATGACACATACTTACCCACATCTGCACATCGATAGTGCAATGTGGAACACACACACAAGAACTTACGTTATGGCTGTGTAATATCGAGCTTGGAATGAATAAATAGTTCTGTTCGTAAAAACAACAGAAAGAAAGATGGAAAAATGAGAGGCACACCGGCTATAAAGTGCAATATCTGTTTTTCGTCTCTCCGCTGACTAAAATTCTCGTGGGACAGGTTTTTCGATTCCATCCTTAGTCTCAATCTGAATTAGCACATTTTACATGTTTATGCTTTATTCGTTTATCATAGCTTAATCTTGTGACCTATTTGCTTAACTATGCGCAATGCTGTAAGAGGAAGGAAATGCACGTATTATTTATGTGGAAATCTTCGATATATGAAATAATAATTTTGAAGCAAATATTCTTTCTTGTCCAAGAGTCTCTAAAATTGCTTTAACAAATTTTGTATCTCCTCCTTTATTAAGCATTCAAACTATATTTTATTAGTTTATTCTTTAAAATACTTAGGAACTGCGGTGTTACTTACAAACCTAAAAGGGCTCCTGTGTGGCTTGGCTTTGGGATTCAATATTGGCTCATATTGCTCACATTTGCAAATGGGAATTATATATAAAGTCCATTAAGTGACATAGGTCGGTTTGAGCAAATAACTTAAAGAGATCTATACATTTTCCCGAGCCTCATAAATTTAACTCACAAGTAAGAATTCTGACAAATTTAATAAATTTATGTTGTTATTATTATTTGGGCGTATATTTTAATTTACAAAGAACAATTTTAATTATCCCTAATAATAGTAGTTACTAATGCAAGGCCAGGATAAAGCTGTAGAAAGATTTACATAGTTTAGAACAACAAAATTGTTTTCAATTTAGAATGAAGTCAATGTTACCTTTAAATAAAAAATGCATAAAAACAAATAAATAAAATGAATTTAAAAGTAAAGAGCTGTATTGTGATAGATTTATGCTTTTAACAATTGTAAGAAAGAGAGCCTAAAAATTTGAATAAAAACCCGTTAAGGGGTTGAATGATTCCGATATATCGGCTAATGCGCAATCATCGCGCCCCAAAAGAAAAGCCGGCTTCGCGTAGCCCTGGCTGCGACTAATCGGTAGTTGTGGTCCATCCCTCGCGAAAACTGTTGGGCATGTCGGTGTCTGGCGGAAAACCTCCGAAAATCGGCCACAGCGACTGTCTGTCTTACCTACAGGTGAGCTGGAACGCTTATTCCGCTCAAGATCTAACCGCCTTTTCCGTATTCCAGAGCCTGGGAGATGTTCTGCCGGAGGACGCCGCCCTTCAGCTGGCCCAGCGAATACGGGCGGAGGAGGAGGAGGCGGAGTCTATGCAGGGCGACACGTGCGGCGGCGCCAATCAAGCCGCTCTGAACGTCAGCTTCCGTGTGTACTACCACATTGTGCACAAGTATGAGCTAAAGGACACTTACTTTGGGGATCTTCCCGATCGGTTGACCTGCGAAAGGCCCAGTGCCTTCCTCATGCTGCAGTCCGTGCTGCTGACAGATCACTGGAAGCAACTAGATGCTGAACTGCTCGAGAAAAGGTGCACAACTGCCATAATCGAGGCACTGAGAAGGAACAGCCACAGTCTGATGGCCGTGCTCAAGGCAACCAATCTTTTGGTGAAGAAGTTTCCTAGACTGGAGCTGCTGGTGCTGCGACTGGAGCATTTCTATCACTGTCTGCAGCGCCAGAACCAGACAGGTTCCCGGGAGGAGGCGCTGACTCTGTACAATCACTGCTGCAAGCAGCCGGAAAGGGCCTTCACCTACTTCAGGCTGATCGCTGAGTTCTGGCCGTGGACGAATCGCAATAAGTACTACTTACTGAGCGGTATCGTTAACTCGCACCCGTTGCCCGAGCTCCTGGCAACCACTAACCAGAGCGAGGAGGAATTCTTCCAGGGACTGCGCCTCAGTCTGAGCTACAAGGGACTAAGGGCAGCCAGTCAGTATCCGGTTAAAAGCCTGAGTAACCAGCGCTCGCCGGCACTGCTTGCGGCCAGTGTGGAGCTGCTGGTCAACGGTAGCGTGGCCGAGATTCAGAACTTCCATTCGCAGTGGTTCCTGCGCATCCAGCAGCGCGATATGTTGTTCGAGCTGCTCCAGGCCAATCCGCAGATCGTTGAGTTCTTGGCCTGCTCCGAGGAGTTGAGATCGCCAGCCGATCAGTTGCGCCTGATCCTGATCTTCAGCATGTTCGCTAAAGAGATCTATGCCGCCTCCAAGCTGCACTTCTTCAAGATTAGCACAGAGCTGCTGACCAACTGTAGACAGCTGGAAACGGAGGCCCAGCTGCTGGTGTTCCGCTTTCTGGTTGACAACCTGGCCAACTTTGCGGTCGAGGACTGTTTGGAGTTCTTTCTCAGCTTTATCGATCGGCATCGCAGCGTGGAGAGCTCGGAGTTCCGGAACACGATGCTAGGCAAGATGCCCACGATCATCAACCACACTGCCAAACATTTCCACAGGGCGCTCAAGACGGGAGGCGATGGCCTGTCTGTGAACATTAAGCGATTCTTTTCGCACTTGCAGGAACTCATCGAGCGGGACATCCAGAGCGAGGTCTACCAACCCAAGATATTTGCTCTCAAGCTGCTGGAGATCCTGAACAGGTCTTTGTACGCGGAAAACGTGGCTAAGAATGCCAAGATGTGCAGCACCCAGCAGAACCAAAGAATGGGAGCGTTCCTTCTGGAGCATGGCGTCTTTCGTCCACAGGTTGTGGCCAAGCAGCTATTTGATTCCCTCAACGATCCTCAGGGCTTTGACGACGCCTTGGAGTTGACGGTGTCCCTGCTGATTCAGCTGCGGCAGGTGGACAGCGAGCTGTGTGTGGAGCGGTGTCTTAGCCTGTGTCTCACCTCTGATGTGGATGAATGTTCGCTCGTATCACTCTACGCTCAGTTGGCCGTGATGAAAGAGGATCCCGCGAAGAAATTATTCGATGAATGTCTGAGAGGGTTGAAGGGAAAACTGCCATCATACATGGACGATCCCCTGCAGGCGGCCAAAGCTGGAGGGCATCTTTTTGGCCATCTTCGTGGACTGGACGAGGTGGTGCGTGCACGAGTGCCCGGGGTGGAGACGCCTCTACAGGATTTGTTGCCGCTGCTAGAACGCATTCTTAGCGGGATCCTGAAGTTTCTTAATTTGGCTAATGCCCGACGGCAGAATAATGAGGCTGCCACCGCAGCCAGTTTCCAGGACATGGATGAGAGTCTGCATCTATTAGTCAGCGAGAGCTGCTTCAAATCTGGAGGAGAGGCAGAGGCATGCCGCAAGTACTTGCTGATGAGTTTCTGGCTGACTTTGAAGGTGAGTGGCGTGAAATCTTTAATTTTCAATTTTTTAAAGTAAGACTTGATCCTCTGTAGGGTTGTTGCGATCTTGCCACCAGCATTGGTTGTTCCCTGCTTAACAACACTGCCACTGTGAACAACGAGGCTCTGCGCCGCTGTCTGGATATCAATGTGTCCGTATTGACGCTCTGTCGGCACAAAGGTGCCATCGAGGCTGCCGGCCTGAGCATAGGCAGGCTCACCCGTGGGATAACGAGCAGCTTGGAGAACGAAGATGTCGGCTTCCAGATGCTTCACGATTGCCTGGAACGCGAACTGCTGGCAGAGAGCCGTCAGGTGAGCACCACGAGACGTGGAGCCGGCTTTGCAATCATGTTCCTGCACGTCCTGAAGAACGATAATCCGCGGCAGCGTCTGATCCTGCACCGAGCGGTGCAGCAGATACTTAAGAGGTTAAACGGTAATCGTCCGGCGGAAAATACGCACAGCAGCAATCACGATCGCTGGGAGGCACTGGTGCTACACTATCTCTGCGTTTTGGTGCGCGATACGGAACTGAGGCCAGCGATGAGCAAATACTACAATGAGATTCTCTTGGTGGCCATGGAGCACATCGACAACGCCGAGTGGACCATATCGAATGCGGCGCTGCAGCTGTTTGGCGCCAGTCTCGGTAAGCTGGTCGGCCAGCGTCAGGCCACGGAGTTTGAGACTCGTCCCGCCTGGGAACCAAGCGAATTGGACTACGACGAGCTGGGCTGCCTCTTGCCCAAGGCCTGTGAACATATGCTGGAGTGCTGCGACCGCCAGGAGGTGACCTCATCGATTATCCTCTTTCTGGCCTTCCTCTCCAAGGTGGAACACCTGCGCACCTCGGGCAGCAGGGATCCTAGTCCCCTACTACTCCGTTTTCGTCGCCTCAGCTGGCGGCTGCTGCGTCACAAATGCGACCAAGTACGTCAACTGGCAGCTACTTGCTTTGTTCGCTCGCACGAGTTCCGCTGCGATCTGCCAGCGGTGCTGATGACCAGCGCGAAGCTGGCTGCCAACCTCGATGAGGAGAACTTTTACGAGGGACTGATCTACAGCTTGACATCGGGTGTGCAAAAGCTTCGGCACGAAGCACGGCATGTTTGGAGTGAAGAACGTCTGCAGGAGTTCTTCAAGGAGCTGCTGACATCACTGGACGTAACGCAGGAGCGAGTAAGACGCTTCAAGCAATACACACGGAACGTGCTAATGGAACTGCTGAAGATGCTGGGTAGTGACGATAAGGAGGCCTCCCTGGTGGAGTCACTCGGCTCTCTCGACTAGCTAAATTTAGTTTTTTATCTAATCTAACCTAATATTAAGCCAAAAAAGTAGTAATCTTTCAGCTTTTACAACTATTCAAATGACGCATTTAATGTTTTTGTACGCAGTAAATGAAACGAAAACGAACGAACGGATCTATAAAATAACGAATGAACGAACGGATAGATGAACCCGACGAACCCATCATCGCGCGATCAACTGAAACCTTCGCCGGTCTCCTGCTCCATCATGGCCTGCTGCTGCTTCTCCTGGGCCTCTTGGGCCATCTGTTGCAGCGTGCGACTGAGGATGTTGCGCAGAATGTGCGGCTTGCAGTGTTCCTCCAGCCAGGGTATAATGCCGGTGGTCAGCTGCTTGAAGTTGTCCATGGGTATGTGCTGGAATGTCTCGAACATTTCCTCCATGATGGCCTGGAACTGGGGGAAGCCGACTCTTTAGAGTAGAAGTATTGAAGTAAGAACCTCTACTAACCACTTGGAATTTGGCCTCGTCGGTGAGGCGAGCCTCCTCCGGTCCGGGATTCGCCTGTTGGTGCTGCAGCATATTCTCGTAGCCGTTCTTGATGATCCGCATCGCTGTCACCTCTTTCTGTAGCGCCGATCCCTCGTCTTCCTGTTTGAGCTTCTGTTGGTTGAGGTAGCCGATATACTCGATGGACTTCTGCAGGATGAGGGCCTTGCTCAGCTTGTAGCCTGACGAGTCGTTGGGCTGGCAGCGCGGCACCAGCTCTTGCAGGCTATCGTAGCCCTTTTTGATGGCGTCGCGCCGCTTTTGCTCCGCCTGCGTGTGAGCCTCCCGCCGCCGCTCCTTGTAGCTCAGCGTCGAGTTGGCCGCTGCGGAGTGTCGGGCATCGCCGCCGCTGTCGTCGTCGTCGTCTGCGGGAGAGAGAGTGTGAGACAGAGCACAGGGGCACAAAATGTAATAAAACGCTGCCGCTGCTGATAATCTGAGAAATTCAATGCCAGCTTTATCAGCTGACCCCCACTCCGACCCACTCCACCACCACTCCTGGCCAGCGTGACAGCTCCGCATGCATATGTATTTACCTGAGTTGTGGGCCGAGGAGTTTGGTGTGTGTGTGCTGCCCGCGCTGCTGCAACGCGAGTAGTGCTTGCTGCTCTGGTCCTGGTCGTGGTCCATGCTGAAGGCGTCGTCCTTGCTGCCAGCCGTGTTGTTATTATCACTCATTTTCAAAACTGCGACGTTGTGTAGAATTCCCAAAACAAAAACACAAGCAGCAACAGTGTAGCCGTCGCTGTATGTGGCTAAAATACCTCAATCAAGAAACACGGATATACTCAGGCCAGCTTTTCAAGTTCTGCGATAGTTTTTATTTATTTAATTTTTCTTATATTTAATTCTCGATTAGAACTTGGATAAGAGAATATTTAACATTTTTGTTTTGCAATATAAATAAATATTATAAATATTAATTAATTAATAAGTACTATTTGTTTAGTGAAAGCAGTAAAAATAATACATTTTATAAGCCCCATTTGATTATTATATATGTAGTACTCTAGACTTTCGACGGAAATATATAGTGCTACACATTTAATACTCAAGAAACTAATGAATTCTAAATTAATAATAAGGGGTTCAGAAACTTATTTAATATTTTAATATTCCAAGCTAATTAAACAATATTCAAAACGATTAAAATATGTTCAGTTAATAATTATTTCGTATAAATCTGGATACGAAATAAGTTAACAAAATTTTCATTCATCAATGAGTTTATTTCGATTTCAACAACGAATCGTGTAATCGAAGGCCATATCGATGTTTTGTCCAGCACTACCGGCCCCCGATGATGACTTTTGCGTTTTCTGGTTGAACTTTGCCGTCGTGTCGCTTTTTCTCGGTGATATTGCTTGAAAGGCGTTTCTTTTTGTCTATATTTTGTGATCGGCGGGCACAGAACTAAGCAACCATGGGCCTTCTGTACGCGCTGCGTGTGAGGATCATGAACTTCATGATATTCTTCCTTATTATCATACTGCTGCCCGGCCTGCCGCCGCGCACCACCTTCCCCTTCAAAGAATACGTGTAAGTACGGTTGCAATTGACGTAATAAATGCTCTAATCCCCGGACAAATCCCCGCCCCACCCAGTGTGACGCCGCCCAAGGAACTGAAGGGCGCTTTGGAGCCGAACTTTCACCTGGAAGGTGCCGAGCGACTGCTGGAGGGGCGTGTGTACGGTCCCGAGTGTCTAATAGCCCGCAACAATGAGATCTATACCGGCATCCATGGCGGTGAGGTCATTAAGCTAACCAGCAACCATGTCACGCATGTCACCAAGATCGGCCAACCCTGCGGTGGGTATTCGGTTCATTAAAAAAGGGTTTATCATTTAGTAATTCTCTCCCTCTCTTTGCAGAGGACATCTATGAGGAGTCAAGGTGCGGCCGCCCGTTGGGACTGGCCTTTGATACCCAGGGTAACAACCTTATCATCGCCGACGCCTACTACGGCCTGTGGCAGGTCGACTTGGGCACGAACAAGAAGACTTTGCTGGTGTCACCGGCCCAGGAGCTTGCCGGCAAGTCCATCAACCGGCCCGCCAAGATTTTCAACGGTGTGGCGGTCAGCAAACAGGGCGACATCTACTGGACTGACTCCTCGTCGGACTTCACAATCGAAGACTTGGTCTTTGTCAGCTTTACTAATCCCTCGGGCCGGTGAGTTCATCGCGAATTATAGCGGAAGCTCTCTAAGTCAGTCAAAGCAGAGCTTCCATAAGTTAAACTTGACCATCTTGATAGTGTATTTATCATAGCTTTTAAGATAAGATAATTAATTCAATTTGATTTATTAATTTTCTTTGGTTTTTATTCAATTTGATTGAATTTTATATTCCCTTTAAATTTGGCTTAGAATATTTTTTGTGGATTTTGTATAATTTATCATTTAAATCCATTGGATTTATATATACTTAGTTATGAGGCTAAATTAGTTCCCCCATATTTTCCACTGAATATTCAATTCCCCTTACCAACGATTTATCTAAACACCGACGACTTGGTTATGGTTCGTTCGGATTACAGACGCTGGACTGTAATACGAACTCAAAACCGGTTTCGGGTTGAACGGGTCTAATGGTCGCTCTAACGCTTTCTTCTCTTTTCCCTTTCCAGTCTTTTCAAATACGATCGCACGAAGAATGTAAGCGAGGTGTTGCTGGACGAACTGGTCTTTGCCAACGGAGTGGTTGTCAGCCCCAACGAGGACTTCCTTGTGGTGGCCGAGACGGGTGCCTTGCGTCTGACCAAGTACCATCTGAAGGGTCCTAAGGCCGGCCAGAGCGAGGTGTTCGTGGATGGACTGCCTGGATTACCCGACAACCTAACGCCTGACGCCGAGGGTATCTGGGTGCCGCTCGTCCTCAGCACGGATAGCGAACATCCCAATGGTTTTACGATCTTCTCGCGCTTCCCCAGCATTCGTTTGTTCTTGTCTCGTCTGCTGGTCCTGTTCGAACTGCCCTTCCGCTACCTGAACAGCGTTTATCCTAACAAGTTCTCGCAGCGCTTCGTCCACTTTGTGGGTCACATGGAGAGCATCAGTGTGCTGGCGCCCAAACGCACCACAGTGGTGCGCGTGGACTGGAACGGCAACATTGTGGGCTCCCTGCACGGTTTCGACAAGACGACCGCCTCCATTTCGCATGTGCTGGAATTCCAGGACTTCCTGTTCCTGGGCTCGCCCATTAACCAGTATGTGGCTCGCGTGAAGTCGCCAAAGTCTAAGCAGCCCACGCTCAAGGTGCGTAACGTTCGCGTTGAGGGCGATGGCCTGGAGGCTTCTTTTGGTGCACCACCACCAAGCGCAACTACCACGCCGAAGCCCAAGGCGGCACCCACCACCACAACGACGCCAAAGCCCAGCACCACGCCAAAGCCCACTACAACGACTACACCGAAACCAACCACTACCACCACCACCACCACGAAGCCACCAACGACTAAGGCACCAACGACTAAGCCACCAACGACTAAGCCACCAACAACTAAGCCACCAACAACTAAGCCGCCCACAACAACTACAACGACGACAACGCCCAAGCCGGCCACGACCACCAAGCGCACAGTACCCGAAAAGCCAGCGCCCGTAGAGGAGCCCATTCCATCGGATACTAAGCCGCCCAAGGCGGAGAAGCTTAAGGTCATCAACAAGCAGGGCGTCAACGTGGAGCTCTAAGATCGGAGAGGCGGAGCATTCTCCTGATTTTATCGTGGGATGTTCCCAAGCGCGAGATTCGGTTATTAATTGTATCTATTCTATCCTATCTTTTCCCTCCAGTATCTCAACTATATTTTCGGGGAAATATCCAGCAAAAGACACTTGTTTAACATTCCCCAAACTCAGTCTTTGGTGGGAATACGTAGCTAAATGTACTGACTAGTCGGGAAGCATAGCAGCTCCTCAGACGATCCTCATACTCCAGGGGCAGGCAGCGCCTTATATGCATCGCTTGCATATAATTTTGTTTCGCTTCAGCACTCGATACATTCCATACCCCTTAGCCCTATCGGAAGTGTGCATTCCCTACATAGTTAAGATTTAAAAAAGAAAAAGTAAACAATGCCCTTAAATTGTTGAACTCGAGCAAGTTTTTATTTTGTACTGATTTTGTTTCTTATTTTTTCATTAAAATTTAAAAAATAAAGGTATTTTGTAAACATAACGCGTAAGTCTATTGAGGTTTCCTTGTTTGTCTTAGAGAGTAGGGTTTAAATTAGGTTCAGCTGAGAGAGAACACCAGCTGAGTATCAGTGTTTGGTCGACACCGACTGGCTATTCTTGGGTCGACTTGGCGGCTCCTTGGGATCCGTCCAGGCCCAGTCCGTGTAGGGGACGCAGCGGCCCAGCTCCTCGGAGTACAGCTGCGATTGCGGACAGCGCTGGAGGCGGGCGCGGGTGCCCTGCTTGTCGCACACCCAGTACGCCGTGGGGTCCCAGAAGTTGCGGAACATGCGATTCACTTCCTCCAGTCCTTGGCAGCCGGGCTCGCCATTGTGCGCGTACGACTGGCGCTTGTGGATGGGCAGATGAACTGATGCGGTGGCCATTTCAACGATTTCCTCGAAGAGTATTGGGTTCTGCAAGCGTGGAGAGATCTGGGGGTTAGTCCACGTTGACTGGGCGTGATCGGCTATAGGTTTACTATATTTCTTGGCAAGCCAAAGTGTCCGAAATATTTTTTCTGAATGGAATTTCCCTTTCCTCTTACCTTGTGCTATTTCTTAGATGTCACTTTGTGCTTTTTTTGCGGCTAGCAGCCTGTTGCTTGCTGTGGCTCACTTATTTCACTTCTGATTGGTCATACCGAGTCATTTCTCGCTTAAATACTGTTCCGTCGACGACGGCGTCGACGTCGGCGTCCGCCGCTGCTGCCTGGCGATAGTAGCGTCCGTTCCGGCTTCCATTAGAAGTATCTGGCTAGGGGCAATGAGTGTTTTTTTATCTATGTGCAAAGCCCACCACCAAGTTGAATCGCCCTGATCTTGAGACTTGGTTGGTGTTTGACCATTCGCTGACACGTGTATTTCTCGTGGGGACCCAGACAGCCATATATTTTGAACAAAATAATACAACGAAAACGAAGGCAAACACTTGGAGACACAGTTAGGTAACGGGATCCAAGGTTGGAGCACTGCCATGCACTGAGGAAAATTCTAAAAAAGAGACTACTTTCCTTTAAAAGTGTATTAAAAAGTAAATAATTATTAATTTTAAAATGACAAATGTTAAAAGCAAAACCAGGCTAAATAATACGTTTTAAAGACCGACTTATAACTTAAGATTTATCACAAAGGTAACAAGATATGATTTGCAAATTTAATCTGCCAATACAAGTGTACAGCTAAAAATGTTCCCGATTTTACTCAGTGTGACAGCGTATTTGTAGGGAAAAAAAATAATTTATTTCCGATATTAGGGATAGTTTTCTCCCAGTACCCCCGGTGCTAAGGTTAAGGGCCCTCTCGCCATGACGTCCGAGGAAAATGTCAACAAATGCATATATACATATAGAACGCAACTAAGTATCAGTCAATAAACCCCGTTCGTTAGCTGCTTAGCGGGGTTCTAATAAGTATATCAGCTAGATCACGCAGCCGCCGTGTGGCCCCCGTTGACGAGCCCCCTCGATTTTATACACGCTCGCTAGTCAGTAACTTTCCCCTGGCGGGTGGCGTTCGCCGCCGTGTGTGTCACCATTCCGCGAAAACTAAAGGCAAATGCCAACAAAGTCTTATCACCTAATGGCCCAACCACCAATCATCCGGACCCTGAACGGGCTCGGGCTCCGGAGGCCCGTAAGACTTTCATTGATTGCGCTAACAATTACCAGTACTTGTTTACTGACTCACGTGATCGTCTGGTGGTAGGGCCTTAAATGAGGTTGGCGATCGGCGGGAGAGCGGAGTGAATGAACTGGAATCGGTCTGCCGATTGCGTCAGTCTGGCTATTAGGAGCGCACGTGGTCAGCTGGTGGTCAAAAGTCGCCGGCTGGCATCCGGAGCACGAGCTTTAATGCCGGTCTGCCGACCGAGAAGTGCTCAACGTGTTGAGTTATTTATATAAAAGCACACGATCGGTTGCGGTCTTGCTCAGTTTTCCGCTGAACTCAATGGGAAATATATCATCTATTAAATAGACATAACACCTAGATAATAGGCGATAATCACTGTAATTAACTAAAATCAATATCATTTTTATAAGTAACACATACTGAACTGGGTAATAATCCATAGATTAGTATGCAAAATCTATAAACTAAGCCAAAATTTATATAAACATATTCCAGGGAAATAACACTGTCTAGACAACATTTTTCTAGAAATTACCAAAGTGTTTTTGTTAAGTATTGCTCTAAGTAGTAAGCTTTAAGTACGCTTTTACTTTATAAAAACAACAATGATTAAACATTTCTATCTTTTAGCATTTTCTGGACTTTGGTTAGTCCGTCACTTAACCGCAGCTGGAATATTTCATTATTTGCTTTTAGAATTTCATGAAGACGACCTGATGATCTTATTAAAAAAACAATTTTCTAAGTGGAATTATTTACTATAAAAAAAAATACAAAAATATTCATTCTTTGGAATGTCGTCACTGACCACCAAGAATATTCCATAATAAATATAGTCTAGCCGCTTGTCAAACAAGAAGCTTTCTATTGAGTCTTAAATTAAATTCGTTCTTAAGCAGACTTTATATGAAACGTCACAATGAGACTAAAAATTATTTCAGACCTCTTTAAATACAGTACACATTTTGTTTCACAGTTACCTGATTTTTATTTGAAATATTAATTTTATATATCCCATGTGCGAGCGCAGACATATAGAAATTATTATGACAAATCATTTGGCAATAATAAATTACTAGAGTCTAATTAGAGTCGCTCCTAATACTATCAAAGTCGCATCTTCAGAGGAGGTGGTAGCGGAGAAGCAGGACTAGGACCAGGAGCAGCACCAGTACCAGCTTCCAGCTTCGGGTCCCTAAAATATGGACAGCAAGGGCCGCAGTGTCGTAGTCTGTGATAATGGCTCAGGGTTCGTCAAGTGCGGATATGCCGGCAGCAATTTTCCCGCCTTCATCTTTCCCTCGATGGTGGGACGACCCATTATCCGGGCGGGAAACAAAGTCGACAGGAGCGACAGCGAACCCAAGGACTTACATGTCGACGATGTGATGGTCGGCGATGAAGCCACACAGCTGCGCTCCCTGCTGGAGGTCACCTATCCGATGGAGAAGGGCGTGGTCCGTAACTGGGAGGACATGTGCCACGTGTGGGACTACACGTTCGGGCCCAAGAAGATGGATATCGATCCGACGAACTCGAAGATCCTGCTGACAGAGCCGCCGATGAATCCCAGCAAGAATCGTGAGAAAATGATCGAGGTGATCTTCGAGAAGTACGGCTTCGATGCCGCCTACATTGCCATCCAAGCTGTGCTGACACTATATGCTCAGGGCTTGATCTCGGGCGTGGTGGTGGACTCCGGCGATGGTGTGACCCACATCTGTCCCGTCTACCAAGAGTATGCCCTGCCTCATCTGACACGGCGGTTGGACATTGCCGGCAGGGACATCACCCGCTACCTGACCAAGCTCCTACTAGCCCGTGGCTATGCCTTCAACCATTCCGCCGACTTCGAAACGGTGCGCATCATGAAGGAGAAGCTCTGCTACATCGGCTACGACATCGAGATGGAGCAGCGCTTGGCCCTGGAGACCACGGTGCTGGTGGAGTCATACACCCTGCCCGACGGTCGGGTGATCAGGGTCGGTGGCGAAAGGTTTGAGGCGCCGGAGGCCCTCTTTCAGCCGCATTTAATAAATGTGGAGGGACCGGGTATAGCGGAACTCGTCTTTAACACCATCCAGGCGGCGGACATTGACATACGGCCGGAGCTCTATAGGCACATTGTCCTGTCCGGCGGCTCCACCATGTACCCGGGTCTGCCCAGTCGGCTGGAGCGGGAGATCAAGCAGCTGTACTTGGAGCGGGTACTCAAGAACAATACGGAAAAGCTGGCAAAGTTCAAAATACGGATCGAGGATCCGCCGCGACGCAAGGACATGGTCTTCATTGGCGGCGCTGTTCTGGCCGAGGTGGCCAAGGACCGCGAAGGCTTTTGGATGTCCAAGCAGGAGTACCAGGAGCAGGGCCTGAAAGTATTGCAAAAACTCCACCAGATCGGTCCCTAAAGGGCTGGAGAGACAGCGAGCCTAGCATCTTTAGAGTGTGGAACCCCCAAAATTGTGTAAACCTGAAGTATTAAAGATATATATAACTGAATATTATTACGTCTACAGAAAAGACACCCCAATCTCTTGCTTTCTGGGGATCAATATTGTAAGTTAATCTCTCGCAGGCCTTGGTTCCATAGAGAAGATCCCTGCCTTATACCACAGTGACTGTTAAGCTGCCGAAACTCCAAATAAAACTCGACATGAGCTTCAAAAGTACTCTGAAAAGGTTGGGCGAAACTTGGTAACCATCTCTGATTTCTCTTTAATAATATTCTTTTATAGTATTCCCTTGTTTGTATAATAAAGCATGAAGAATTCAACGAACTCATTCCTCGGATGACTTACTTCACTTGGCAACAAGCCGCCGGTTCAGCACGTATTGGATAAGCCATGTGTTCCGTTTCGTCACCATTTCGCCAGGTTCACGTGAGTTGCGCGAGTATCGCGTCAGTCGGTGGGCTGGAAGCTATAAATATCTACTAATTGATTAGTCATACACGAGTATATCGGGGGAACTGCGTGACAACGGGTTTCCCGCCGCTCCAACTTTATATAGTTCATGGAATGCGATGATGAAGCGAAATCTATCAAGTAAAGAAATTATCTTTGCACGCCCAGAACTATATGTATATGTAGTATTTTATTGATAACAATCATCTTAAAACTATATGTATATATTTTTAGTGGAATATTACTATATCTATATATTTTTAGTGGCATATTACTATATCTATATATTTTTAGTGGAGTATTTATGGCTGCAGTAGCAGGGCCACTCCGCCTAAAATCCATTTCGAGGGGCGTTCGCGGGTCTTGAGATTAAAGGTCCAGACATAGGTGTTGCCACGAGACCTGCAATGGAACAGAACGAAGTTAAACACAATTATTTAATAATATAAATATGCGGAGAATTTCACAAATACTTAATAACATAAATAAGCGGAGAATCTCACAAATATTTAATAACAAAAATAAGCGGAGACTCTCACCCACCTTGTCTTGTACAAAGGACACTCGTAGACGCGCTGTAGCTCTTGCTTCTCCTGGACAATGGACTTGATGTAGATGACGGGCATGGCGCAGAGCATCTCCTTGGGACGCAGGGCCACAATGGAGTTCAGCTGACAGTCCCAGCTGGCTCCATCCATGTACAGGTCGTGGACAAAGGCACCCTCCATGGGTGGCAGCCTGTTCCAAGTAAAGTAAGATGTCAAAGGGCCACGGATAATTCAAGAAACTAAAGTTATTTCAGTTTCTTTCCATTTATTATTATTTAATTTAGACTCACGTGACATCGTCCTTCTGCTTCTTGGTGACATCGCAGCTGATCAGCATCCTGTCCAGCGGCAGGTCGTGCTTCCGCGCACTCTCCTGCATGATGGCGGTGAGGAAGCTCTGCGGATTGAAGAGCCCGCCCAGCCAGATGGCGCAGGGCAGCTTGAAGTCATTCAGCCAGCCGGCCAGCTCCTTGATGCGGTGCAGCAGGTCCGCGAACCAGGACTGCAGGCCCAGCATGCTGGGATAGGCCAGCCTGGCCCAGGCATTGGGCACATGGTCGTAGAAGATGGCATGGTCCAGGCGCTCCATCTCCTGGGTGATGGTCAGCTCGCCCCGCAGTCCCAGCATCAGTTCTCGCAAAGATCGCTTGATCTCTCGAATGAGGGCGTTCATCCGCTCGCACTCCTGGAGGGCAACCACCACGAAGGGGGTCTTGCGCTCCACGCGATTAAGCAGCGCCTGCAGGTTGAACTCGTCCTGCAGCTTGTCCAGGATGTCCTCGATCATGATCTTTACGAGCTCCTCGCGCGGGGCTCCGCAGTGGGAGCTCAACTCGGACTCGCGCGGCTGCAGCTCGAAGATGGTGCGCAGCAGCTGCTCCGAGGCGGTGGTCAGGAAGCCAATCTCCGCATTCGGATGCAGGCCATACAGCAGCGGACTCTCCTCGGGCAGCATCTCCGTGATGTACGAGTGATAGCCCTCGAAGTCGAGATTGGGCGGAGCCGGGAAGTTCGGACACAGCTCAAAGTCGCCGTCGATGAGATCCTGCTGGAGCAGCTCCTCCAGATACGTCTGGCACAGCCGGCGGTCCCAGTCATCCGTGATGTGGCCGCCGTACATGATCTCGCCGAAGAGGTAGCGCAGATCCTCCCACGGAATCCGGTTGCTGCCCTCCAGGTAGTTGTGCAGCACGCTGGCCGAGATGGTCAGGTCACCGATATTGAACGGGTATACCTTGTTCCAGCCCTGCGGTCCGAACTTGCGCCTCTCCCCGGCCACTGCGTGGAAGTAGCACAGCGCGAACAGGATCGACTTGAACTCCGCCTCCTGGGTGCACGTCTCCAGGGCGTCCTGCGAGAAGTTGTCCCACGCCTTGTGCAGGTTGGCCGCCATCCCTGACGGCGGCTCGTTGACCACTTTAAGGGAGGACTCCAGGATGCCCTGCGGAATCACATGGTACTGCGGATCCGGGGCTGGCTCGGCGCTGATGAAGAGCCGGAAGCTGGACTCGCCCTGCGTCTCGCTCTGCAGCACGATGCGCTCGATGAGCTTCTCCAGCGTGGACAGCCAGTTGACCACCAGGTGGATATTCTGCAGGATGACCCACTGCTGGCCGGAAGCCAGGGCCTGGACGATAGCCTGCTCGGCCAGGAGTTCCTGTCCCTGTCCGAGGGAGATGTTGATTAGGGTGTCGGACTCCGTGTGGAAGCCCTGCCGCTGCCCATAGCGCTCCACATCCCGGATGGGATCTACGCCGGGGGAGAGGATGAAGAAGGCCGGGGTGGCTGCGTTCAGCTCCTGGAATATGGCTCCAAAGGGCGGCGTCTGCACCTCGGCGTAGGATTTACCCATTGTCTGCTCCACGAACTGGCGCATGGCGTAGGTCATGCGGTCGGGCCGCAGCGCTCGGATGATGCATAGCTTCTGGAGCGGAGTCCGGTGCTTCCACTCACCCGGGAACTGCTCCCGCTCGGGGGCATCGCTGCCCATGAACTTGCGCCAGCGCTTCGTGTAGTTCTCCATGTCCTTGTCAATGCCGTAGAAGTGCTCGATCAACGTGAGGGTCTTGATGCCGCCCCAGGCACTGCGGCCCACAAAGTCCAGGGGCGAGAGGGTGCTCGGATCGTGGGGATAACGCAGCAGGAAGTCCGTCTCGTCCTTGGCCACCTGATCGGCGGCGATCAGGATGCGCAGCGTCATGTGCGAGGTGAAGGTCAGCTTGTCCGCCTCGAACAGACCACGCAGCGTGTAGCGGTAAGTCTGCAGGGTGATGGAGTCCACCAAGTGGAGGACGCGGCGCTCAAAGGTCTTGGACTCGGCGGCCTGGGCGATGGCCTGCCGGAAGACGTGCATGAAGGACTTCAGGGAGAACTTGTAGATGGGATTGATCCGGCTCAGATCCGTGAGCACGAAGTACAGGATGGCAGCCCTCTTGGCCGCCGATCGATAGATGTTCCGGGTGTCGTCGATCTGCAGAGTGGTGACCCTCGCCTCGCGCACCTTCGCCTCGATCTCGTCCACGGTGCGCTTGGTGTTCTCCAGATTGATCACCAGGGCATGATCGTCCAGGACGTTCTCGCCGGCGGAGGCCAGACGGGCCAGGAGCTCGTCCTCCAGGGCCTTTAGCGATATCTTGAACTTGTTCTGCTGCACCGTCACCTCCGTCTTCATCTGCTCCAGGTCGGGTCGCTCGATCTTGACCACCTCCGCCAGTAGCTGCTCCTCCAGGCCGTCCGGCGTGACCGTGAAGTTGATCAGCGTCGTCTGGGCCTGCATTTCCGGCTTGTAGTGCGGATTGGGCAGCTTGGTGTGCAGGATCAGCCGGAAGTTTGAGTGGAACTCGATCTCCTTGTCGCCAATGCGCAGGTAGCGACCCTTCTTGATCAGCGCCCGGCTGAGCAGCGGCTCCAGCACGGTGTCCATGGACTCCTCGATCTGCTCGATCAGCACGGTGTCGCCCTGCGAGATGCTCTTCTCCAGCGCCTCGAGGAATCCCCGTTGCCGGAGACGCAGCACCACGAGAGCTGAGCTAAAGCGGCTCTTGATCCATTTGATGCCCTGCCTGGATATGGGATTGGATTCATTGCCAGGAAGTTGCTAGTTTCCTTCTGCCACTTACAGTTGCGGGTCAATCATCAGCGGCCATCGCGTGGAGTACTGCAGAATGGTGGCATTCTCCGTCGACATTCGATCCATGGGCAGCCCCTCGTTGTTCCAGGCGGCTATCTGGGCGTCATCGGAGAACAGGGCCAGGGTATCCACCCCCTCAGTGTGCGGGATGTGGGGCTGCCGTGGAGACAAGCAAAAGGAGCAAGAGGATACCGAGCTAAGACCCAGGATGTGTCAAGTGAAAGTGCCGGGGCTACTTACATCGATTTTGCGAAAGTTCGGCAGCCACATCTTGTGCTGCAGCTCCTCCCGGTAGCGGCGCGTGAAGCAGCCCACGTACGACAGGAACGAGGAAATTAACAGTATATCTCCGGGCAGGGTCCCAATCTTGGCCTGCAGGCTGTGGACACAAGAAAGGAGGCGGAAGTCAATCGGGGCGGGGGTCGGGTGGGCCCGGGTGGTAATCTACCATTTGATGCTAACAAATCGTATAAATTACGGGCGCAGGAAGCCAAAGGTTGCAGGCGCTCGGGTGCCCCACTGCCGATGCAGCCAGGCTCTGGAGCTGCCGCTGCATTTAAATTTAAATGAGGGGAAATTGAAAAAATAATGATGTCGGAGCGGAAGTAGCAAGTTGTTGCTGCCTCTGTTGCTGACATTGTTGATGATGGGATAGCCGGGATGCCGTGGGAACAAGCTCAAGAGGTTGCATAAATTATCGGAAATTGCTGCATGCCAGCTCTTATTGAAATATTTCAGCTTATTAAGTCTCAGAGTCCTGCGAGTGCCTGGCTGGACAGCGTCCTGCCCCAATAGCCCACTTTTAGCGACTAAACTATTTTCAATTAGTTCCCCACTGCGGCCAGAAGGACAAATGATTTATGCTCATTTATGTGCACATTCATATGTTCGAAAGAGTCTGACAGCCGAGGCTGCTTTGTCATGGAATAATCCCATAATTGCTGCCACAATCCAGAGACGTGTTAGCCACCCCCTCGAACTATTGTGGGTTTCTTAGGACTTTAAAATATATATCCTGGCAAATTCCAGACTGCGCTCCTGGCGGCCCACCCATGTGCAATAATTGTTTTTGCCGAGCTCTGCTGGCTCTGCTGGTTGCTGCTGTGTTGAATTTTGGTGAAATACCTGTCAGGTGACATAAGAGCATTCTCATTTTATAACGTACAGTGTTTTTCGAAGGCATTGGCAGATGCAGACGTATGTAGAACCAACAACAATAAGTTGGCAAACAAGTGCGAGTATCCTGGCGCATCCTGGCGCTGGCGCTGGCGCTGGTGTGTGCGTGCGTAATGTCATTGTCAAATATGCAGAAATTTATATGCAAGTCAGAGCAGCTACACACACCGCACACACTCGCCCCCACAGGCACAAACAATTTGCTGTTGTGGGTCAAATTATATTTTCATAAATATTTGAACAATTCCCCGAACGGACCCAGCAGCAGCAGCAGCATCGAGGCAGTTGCTCCTTTGCCAGTGCATTCAATGGGCACTAGTTTGTGTGTCCAAGGATCGCCCAATCCTGGAGAGCATGAATGCACAGCCCTGCCGAGTTGGGAAATTTCTCATTTTTCGTAATTCAATACGTATTTCATATGCATTTTATAAATTCCCTGCCGCCCTTTGGCTGCTGACGCTGCCCGCTCGTGTGCCCGGCTGGCTGAATTTTGCACTTGTTTAGGTGCGAAAAATGCAGCTCTTGGCTGCCTTTCCCCTCCATATTACCAAACCCGAAACCCATCATCATTGGGGGCCCTTTACGGATTTTCTTTTGGCTTGCACGCGCACTCAATTGAATTTCAATGAATGCAGGCAGCCAGGTAGCCAGGCAGCCAGGTAGCCAGGCAGCCAGTCAATGGGCGGCCAAAGGTGTCGGAGTGTTGTGCGTGTTGTGCGGCGGATATGGTTTTATATGTGCACCTCACTCGAGCTGCCATTGACATCTATATGAATTTGATTAGGTTTTTTGCCGCCGTGTGGCCCTATGGCTTATATAATTGATAGGTGCGTTCGAGCGAGTGGATATTTTGGAGAAATTCAGGGCCCCAGCAGGTGCATGTTTGGGTTTCAAAGGGGCGGAGTGCTCAGCGGATATTCATTAACTCGTTTATTTAACAGAAACTCTAAATTCGGACCTGGCTGGTAGGTCATATTGGGAAATGATGATGATGTCACCTGTCGGAGCCCTGTCTATTATTTATTTGCATTTATCGAGAGTCCGCATGGATTTCCCTTGACATGTCCCACTGTTATCACATTTGTAGTTATATATTTCCGAATTTTGAGATGAAACGAAAATCGAGCATTGAAAGCTCTCATTTAGGGTTTACAATAAAACATAAAAATGATTTGAATAACACCACAAAACATATCAGGTGTGAAACATATTTTTTCTCTTTAATTTAAAAGCTACGCTTTTATTTCCAATTGAATTATTTGGTTTGCTTTGCGAGGCTTTAAAATAAATCAAAAATATATGGGGAAATTGAGTCAGTTTTAAAGTAAACTAGATATATGCAAGGCCCAAGTAATAGCAACTTCCGAATTTATGCAGACGTTTAAGGCGTTTAACTAGATCTTTTTACGTTCCCGTGTAATCCATACTGAGATGCATTGCCACCTGAAGCTGAACCAGAGCCCGAAGGTGTCTCCAAGTCCTAATAGGCTTTGCCACCCTCGTACACAGCCTGCCTTTCGTCCTTGCAGCTCCCCATACGTGTATCCTTCTCATAGTGCCAACTTTCACACTTGTCAACTGCAATTGTTAGGCAGCCGAGCTTGTCGCACCTTGGCACGGCGTTTTCGTGGCTCACGTCACGCCAGGAGTGCCAGGAGCCAGGAGCCAGGAGCACCAGGAGCACGCGGAGAGGTGCCAACAGATGAGATTAGCATGGGCTCAGCTCCTTCTCCCTCTCCTTGAGTTTGAGAGCCTGCCGTGGCTCCTGGCAGTGGGAGCTGTTTAAATGCATTTCGCTTAACTGGCAATGATTTTTGCAAATTGTTGCCGCTTCTGGCGGTTCATTGCCATCTGAGGAGCACCCTTGGGAGGATGGGCCGGGTCGCCAGTTGGGATCGGAGGCGGAGCAGGGGTCGCAGACCTCGCTGTGCCTCAAATGGGAGCAAGTAAATAAAATTTACGGCCTTTTGTTGCGGCGGTCGCGAAATTCGCATACACTAGGAATAATACTTTGAGAACTTTACTTCATATTTGTGATAAACAACGAAGCTTGTTGTATTTAATATTAAGTAGAGCACGTTTTAAGGTCAGTTTAGATCTTAAATAAGGTTAAATTTAAATAGAGGAAAAATCTTGGGAAAGAAGATAAGTTTCTGAAGCCTACTTCCGAGGAAATAATTATTTTATTTTAAGAGAGGAATAATGAGAGGAATATTATAAACTAAGTATGGTTCTTTTCTTTTAGCTTGTAAATCAGATAGAAACTTATTTATTTTGACTATGGAATTTGTCTGTAATAAATCTAAAATTAATAATGATAGCATATATCAAGTGGCCTATAACTTATATGATCTCTGGTGAACTTTTAAGGATTTAACCTTGTTCATTATCATTCATATTGAACCATTAAATAAGTATATGATCCAATAACTCCTAAATTCACTCTTATCACAACTTTGATTTTATTAAACAAGATTTTTGGTAAAAATGTAATTATTTCAAGACTTTTATAACTATGTACATATATACAAGGTTCTCCTAGGACTATGCCTAGACATAAAATATTCCCAAGAGTAAAAAAAAATCAGTGATTTTCTCCAAGTGCAGCACAGCCCCGCCATCGAGCTCCGAGGGTGTCAGGACAAGTGGCAGGCAAAGCAATTACAGCGATTGCGGCGCACACAGAATGTAAATTAAATTTAATAATTGATTACGCATAAATGCAGTGCAGCCAGCCGCATTGCACCCTCACCCATACCCACTGCGGGATCCTCTGGCACACCGGATGAGTGGGAACTCACCTTTGGACGGACTCCCGCCAGCGCACGTTCTCGTTGGCCAGCCCATTGACCAGCCGGTGGGCCAGGTCGATGGTGAAGGAGGTCTTGTCCGCCTCCCGCTGGCAGCGCTGCTTCTCTCCCACCGCATTCTCGAACTCGGCCTGGATCTCGGCCAGCTTGGCCTCCAAATTATTGATTTTCGCCTTCAGGTACTGCAGCCGCTCGCGGGCCTCCAGCAGCTCCTGGTGGGAGTCCTGCAGGGCCTGTTGCTTGGGCCCCACGATCAGGAAGACCTGGTGGTAGCGGTGCAGGTTGATGACCCAGGCACAGAGCCCAGCGGCAGCCACCGACTTTTGCACCACCTTGTCGGGATTGAACTCGGGATCCTGCAGGCATTCATTAAAAAGTTATTTATTGATTTATCTATGGATTCTATGAAAAAAGGGAATTTTAGTTTTTCAGTTGCAAACTATAAAAACGCGCAGGTAAAACTTTTAATCGGTTGCCCGGGACTACATTTCCCAGGAACTTATTGTTCAAAATTGTTGTTGTTGGGGTTCTGGGAGTTGAAAAAATCAAACAGCAGATGTTTGATGAAATATAGTATATTTTCTAAATAGTTTTTTGTATATTAAACCAATAAATACCCAGTTATCCCCAAAGAGTATATGAAAGTGTGCTCACCTTGAGGTATTCCTGCAGCGTTTCAATAATGTTGGGATGAATGTTGTCCTTGTTGTAGTTGAGCAGATCGTTGAGGAACTGGTCCACGCGCACCATCACCAGCTTGGCCGCCTTCCAGCTGCGGTCCCGGGGAATCTTCCCGTTGCTGGCCAGCAGGACCATTACGGCGGCACACACATTGATCACCGCCTTGGGCGGCGACCCGAAGGACTTGAGCTCGGTGAGGTTGTTCTTGTTGAGCGTGTTGAGCGCCGCCTGGGCGGCTACTAGGGCGGGCTCTGCCTGGCGGAGGTCTTCCTCGCACATCTTGGTCTTGATGGAGACGTCCTCCTCGATGATGCGCACCCGCTTCTCCTCCTCGGAGGCTATGTGCCGCTCCCGCTTCACCTTCTCGCTCTCGGCGCTCACAATCACAATCAGCTTGTCGGCGGCCGCATTCTTGGCGGCCAGCTGCACCTCCTGGATGGCCAATTGGTGCTAGGGGAGGGAGGAGGCTTAGGGGTTAGGAGGTCAATTGAAACTCAAAGCCAAAATCAAAGTGGGCGGCAAACTTTTGGCTGGCGAAACTAATTAAAGCCACGGCACGATGGCTCAATATTTACGCAGCGCACAAACTGCGGACGCTTCAATACAAATATTGGCCAAAAGCAAGACCTAGTGGTGGCAAGTGCTCTTGTCAAGGTAGTTGTACTTGGGAGCTACTTAAAAAAATATTTTAAACAATTTTTTAACCCTAGCCTTGCCACAAAAATCACACTTCAGCGCTGTATGAGTAATACAAGCTCCATAAATGTAATCTATGCATTTAATAATGCTTTTTAATTACTAACAATAACAATTATAAAAAAATATTCTACTTATATATATCAGAAAGGCTCACACATACGTAAAATTCTCAGAAAAACCAACCATCACTAAAAACTACTGGATATCCTGCAGAGAGTCCAGGGGAAATGCTGCTCTCAGGAATATAGAACCGGTTTTTGTTCACAGCAAGCGAATTCAATTGAATTCAATTAGTTTAAATAACATTTGATCCCCTTTCCCTGCCCGCCGGTCGATGGGCCGTTGTTTAGCGACACAGACGCGAGTTGCCGTTGGGCTTCCGTTGCGTATACGCGATGTAACCGGAAGCGGCGTTAAAAACTCAAAGAATGGCTGCGCCAGAGTCTCTGTGCCGGGCCTTCCGCTTCTCCGATTCTCGCCATCGATGCCGGCCCCGGGGCTGGGAGTACTCCAACAGGACAGAGGGCCAGATTTGCTGTCACAACAATTTAATTAAGCGCACTAATTGAATGGCCGACGCGGCGCAGGCGGATCGAATGGCTGAATTGTACATGGGAGGCCGCTGTTCCATGCAGATCCATTTTGAGGGCATTCTGCATTCGTGTTTAATTAATATTTGATAGGGCAAGAAGGCGTATTTTTTAAACACTGCTGATATTATTTGGAAGCAATACATTGAAGGCGTGAGTACAGAGAGCCAAAAGCTACCTTGAAGTATGAAAATCAATGGGAGAAATTTCATTTTTATATCTAATAAAGTCTTAAATATATAAAGGAATAAATAATTTTTAGCTTTAAGACATTTCTCTTCTACTTTTAAATAACACTTTTCTTCAATATTATTTCTTGACTTTATAACTTTATAACTTGAACCTGATTCCCAGTGTATCTGCGGCCACCCGCGAAAAGGACTCACCGCATCCACATCCACAGCAGCCTGCCCACCGCCTCCCCATTTAATTCTCATATGGCACATGGTCGCCCGTGTGGCAGTCGCCGCCCGTCCAGTCCATCACTTACTCACCTTCAGCGTGTCCACCTGGCGGGCGCACTCCGCCAGCTTGGCCATGCCGCTCTGCAGCCGGGCGATGCGCTCCGCGAACTCGCCGTTTTTGTCCACCAGCAGTTTGCGGTAGAGGAATATGTATTCGAGGAAAGTTTTCGGGGTCGTGTAGTTGTAGCGTTTTTCATTCTGCAGATAAATCCTCGATATCTGATTCACGGTGCCATGGACGTAAGCCATAAAGCAGCCAATGGGCGGCACTAGGCCGGGCTGCATGTAAATTTCGGGGGCGGAACAGAAGGGGAGAGGGTCAGGAAGGTCAGTCAGGGGCAGTCGGGGACTTAAAGTGTCCAGCATGACATTTTGCAGTTGTAAATTGTGCCCGACAGACGAATAAATAAATGGAGGAGGAGCCAACCAGAACACTCAGAAAAAAATAACATAAGATTGGACAAATAATAATAGAAATAATATAATAGTATAAATAAATGTTAGCAAAATAAATATAACTAAAAAGATGTACTTATTCTGAAGACCTTGTTATATAAAATAATCCCGAAAAAGTGTCTACCCTTTTTTGTAGAGTGCACTCACCTCCAGAATGCCGCTGATTTCGTTGAGGAACTTCTGGGATACGGACTCCAGGGCGCTTTTGGGCCACTCGTGGAACCAGTCGATGGCCGTGCGGCTGATGATGGCCGGGAACTTGCGGGCCCGCACCCGCAGCGTCTGGCCCACCGGCGAGAAGCAGAGCACCACCTTCAGCAGGCGGCGCACCTTCTCCACGAAGTAGCGCCAACAGTTCTCCTTGGTGTCCAGGGTGCCGCTCTGCTTCACCTCGTTCCGGATCCCATTGGTGATGGTGTCCAGCTGGTCGTCGTTGAAGAGCTCGGGAATTTCTCCCGAGGCCAGTAGGTCATTGATGAGCATCAGTATGGACTCGTCGGGTATCTGGGCGTCGGAGATGAGGAACACTGAGGCCAGATTCTTCAGGCCCACCTTCATGTAGAGAGTGGCAATTTCCTCGCGCATATCGAGAAGGCCAAATCCCCGCTTGATCTGGATCTGCGAGACACTCAGCGAGGAGATGAAAGCCGCCAGGCGGGCCAGGGTTTGCTTGCCGGATCCACCAACTCCGATGAGGAGAGCGTTGCCCCGCGGGCTTTCCAGGATGCGGTTGATCCTGGTAGGTAAGTAGATAAGTATTTAATTTAAGCTCAATAACATCTTCAAGTATATAATGCATTTCGCTCACCGACACACATGAATCATGGCGTCCTCGAACAGGACGAGATTCATGTAGCCCACCACCTCGTTGTAGCTGGCCTGGGCCTCGATCAGCAGCTGGTAGAGCGAGTCCCAGCTCTTGAGGGGCATGTACTTCTGGTCCACCAGCGACTGGGCAAAGTGGCTGTAGATCAGAGGCTCCGCGAACACAAAGTCCTCGTCAAAGTCCTCAAAGTCCTTCTTGAAAATGTCCCGAATGGAGGACTTGAACGACTTAATGTCGTACGGATCGACCAGGCGATCGTGATAGACCCGGAAGGCTTCATGGACGTACAGCCTCATCAGCTCCGAGGGCCGGCTGCAGATGGTACCGCCATAGCCCGAAGCACCTCCGCCCATGGCCGCCGGAGCACCGACGCTGTTCATCAGACCCTGGTAGATGCCGGTGAGATCCCTTAGGTTGAACAGGTAGTGGAACTTGAGGGCCGTCGGCAGGAAGGCGTACTCCACCCGCCGGTGCAGGGCGATGCCCACGCGAACCAGCAGGCTGCCGATGGACCGGATCTCCTTGCTGAATCCTTGGGCCGGGCTCTCCAAGTGACTGTCCAGAATGCTGCCGTAGATGTGGTGCAAGGTGTCCTCGCTCGGCGGGGCCACCGAGAACACGCAGAAGTGGCGCTGCAGGCGGGGATCGATGGTGAAGGATCCAGCGGTGGGATTCATGCAGGCGGCGAACTGACAGTGTCGGATGTCCTTCAGCTGCAGCCGCTGTCGGTCGTACCTGGGGCAGAGAACAAGTGAATATATATAGTTCGGATATATTATGATCTACTGACCACTGCCTGTAGTCCATAAACTGCCGCATTATCGTATGTGGCTGGACCGTGCCGTAGGCATCGACCTCCGGCATGTTGAGATCGTTGACGAAGTAGATGAGCCGGCGCTTGGGCCCGCTGGGGGCATAGCAGCGGCCGGACTTCTTCTCCAGTGGCCGGTCCAGCATCTTCTGGAATATCTCCGAGCTGGTGTAGAAGTTGAAGTGTGTGGCCTGCACGGTGGTCAGCAGGGGAGTGGCCGAGGAGGAGGCCTTGCGCCGCACAACACCCCCGCCTGCCTGAGCCTGATTTGCTTGCTGCTGGTGAGTGTCCGCCACGGCAACCGATGTCACGGCCACCTCAAGCAGCTCCTGGTCGCTGGCGTACTGGCTGAACAGCTCCCGGAAGATGGCACCCTTGCCGCAGCCAGAGCTGCCTACGAGCATGCAGGCCAGGTTGCGGTCGATGAGGAGTCGGAGGAAGTAGGCCAGCCGAGTGGTCTCCGCCGTGGAGATAAGAACGTTCTTCACAGAAATGGAGAAATTAGAGTATATATGTACCATAATATATAGGTTAATCCTCACCTGCAGCGGTGTCTCCGCGTCGATTTGTCCCTCCAGCTGCTCCTGAGTGGCCAGCTCCGACCAGGGCTGAAACTTTAAGGTCTGCACATTCAGCTGGTAATCGAAGATGGTGCCCTGGCTGGGCAGCTTGATGTCCTTGAACTCGCCCGTCCACCATTTGTGGAACTCGCGGTGCCAGTCGATGATCACGTCCTGGCTGAGGGCAGAGCCAAAGCTCCAGACGGTGGCGTACACGAAGATGGTCTCCAGGGCAGTGATCACCGCCTCGTGGGAGAGTTCACCGTGGTGCAGGCTGTGCGGATTCCCAGCTCCGCCCGCTCCACTGCCCCGTCCCCTGCCATCGCCGCCGCTCTCGTCGCTGTCCAGCAGGCACTCGAGCAGGTGGCAGGTCATCTGGATCATGGCCATGTCTGTGATGGGAGTGATGCGGCGGAAGTCCCGATGCCGCTGCATCAGGCAGGGGAAGTACTTCTCGAACAGAGTGGTCAGGGTGCCCCGCTCAATCATGTCCACGCGGGTCTCCAGCCAGGAGGACACATAGCTTTTAAGGAGTATTTTTCTAAGTACTATCTAAGAATTTCGGGGGAGTACTTACGGCGACCATCCCAGGTCCTGTGGGTTGATGTACAGGATCCCCGCCCGGGACACCGTGGCCGGTGTGGCTGCCTTCAGGTGTCCCACCTCGAAGAGCAGGCGCATCTCGCGCTTCAGCGAGATCCTCTCGTTGCTGGCCAGGGTCAGGATCTTGTTGTCATCCATCAGCGTGTTCAGACTCTCGATCCACATGGGATCGATGTCGCCGTCCAGGACAATCCACTTCGGGTTGCCCGGCGGCATGTTGGCCTGCTCCCTCATAATGGAGGAGAACAGGCCGTCCTTCCACTCACGTGTGGTGGGATTCACAATGCCGAACAGCTCGTCGTTGGACAGGGCCTTGGGATTGAGCACATGGCAGACGGGCTTGAGCTTCTGGATGCGATAGGTCTCGCGGAGGGTCTGCCAGATCTTCGTCTTGCCCGTGCCCGCATTGCCCACAATGAAGACCGAGTGGCGCACGTCCAGGAGCTCCTGCAGCTGGACCACCTTCATGAGGAAGCCCTCCTCCGGCTGCAGCTTGATCTCGTTCACCGCCCGCCTTATGGTCTTCTCGAACTCGAACACCCGCTTGCGCGGCACATCCAGGGCGGGAAAGAGGTCTCCAATCAAGCCCATAAATATGGGCACGTCCTCCGTGACAATTTTGGGTATGTTAAAGTCACGCAGCGCTCGCATCAACACCTGATCCTCCGGCCGGCTGTGGTCGTCCCGCTTGAGCGTTCCGGCCACCACCAGGACCGACTTGATGGCCCTCAGGCCCCAGTCGTAGTGATCCTGCTTGGACAGCAGCTCCTTGCACAGCGTGTACAGGGTGATAAATTTACGCGCCAGCAGACGGGCGTCCTGGAAGCCCTCGGCCATTAGCATAATCTCACAAATCAAGGCGAAGTCCGGCACTATCATGGCGCATGGCCGGAACAGGGTCTTCAGGTTCTCCGGCAGCTCCGTGCGGCCGGCGTAGCCCGGATTCATGGTGATAAAAATTCCGACCGACGGCTCCAGCGAAATGCGCTCACCCATAAAGATAAATTGGGTTTTATGCATCTGCAAACAGTGGCGGCCAGCGGAGAGCAGGACGAGCCAGGACGAGCCAGGACAGGACAGCAAGGTCCGGGAAAAGTAATCAATGCAGCATGGCGGAGAGGAGCAGCAGAGGAGTGAAGGAGCAGAGTGGGTAAAATCAATTTGCAAGCGGACAGCGTCGCCGTGGCCATACCTTTATCGCCTCCTGTATGGTCTTCACCTGGACGGCCACCACGGAAAGGACCTCCACGCAGATGCGATTGAACTCGTCAAAGCAGCCCCAGGCTCCCGTCTGCGCCAGGCCCTTGTAAATGTTGCCGCAAGATTTGTAGTCCATTTGCTCCGAACAGTTGAAGACATAAACCATTACGCCCAGGGCGCGTCCCAGGTCCTTGGTGGTCTCCGTTTTCCCGGTGCCCGCGGGTCCGGCGGTGGCCCCCGCCAGCCGCAATCGCAGCGACTGTTGCGAGGATAGCAGGATGCCAGGACAGCAGGACAGCCGAAGAGGTGGCATATGTAAATGAAAAAGGAGCATTTATTTTCCACTAACGAGTTGTTTAATTTGCCGCGCGGCGAGGAGGAGGGAGCGGACGGCAATACAAACTGGTGATCGCCTTGTTAATGGCTGCTTCCGCTGCGGTTTTATGCAATCCCTGCCCTCTCTCCCGGCCGAGTTGCACTCAATTCAAATTTATTTCTCAATTGCATGGCACGGCGGCTGCCCGAAGGATGTTTATGATTTCTGCAGTGATTTTGTGTTTATTGCAAACACTTAGCTATCCAGAGCTAAGCGGCTCTGGTATAACAAATCGAAAGCCAGTGCCGAAGGGGCTTAGGAGAGAGTTTGCTTTAGTTACAATTAATTCGGTTTGAAATCCTAATTTCCGTATTTATGCTGGCCAGAATGGATTTATTGAGGCTACAATGTTCTTGTATTTATTAGGAATAAACATGTCTACTTACTCGGATATGGACACCTTGTACTAAACATCTTGTTTGAAATGAAATGCAGTGCTTGAGTTAGTTAAATGTACAAGCAAGTGTTTTGTTTAAATCATCTTTTGTTCAACTGGGAAGAAGACATTGTGGTATAATATTCCAGACAGACAAATAAGCTTTCCATAAATATATATTTAGCAAAACAATGGGCAGGAATAACTTAAATTCTTTCTTCTATTAAAAGTACAACTTGAAACAGGTAACCTTTGGCATTTCTAAATGATTCACATTGACTACTTTCACTCTTTAGTTTCGTAATATTATTCCACACATTCTGGCCATATGATTCCAAGGTGTCATAGAGATTACATCCGCTGGAGCAGTCGTGCATGAAATATGCGACTGTCAAGGACGAAAAATCTGCGCTAATTGCCCGCCCATTCACCATTAATTCATTGAATTTCCGCTACCTCACACTCACACTCACACGGCGGGTTTTTCTTTGACCTGGCTGCTGCTGCCTTTAATATATTCAAGCCACGGGACATTGGCTTTCAATTATTCAAAGCCGACTATGGAGTTTACATTTGTACCGGATTTCCGCAGCTAAAGCCATTGACGCCCACTGGCAGGCGTCGGAAAGGTTTATATTTAATTCAGAGCTGGTTAGAAGGGATTTTTCTTGAAGTAAAAGTGATTTGCTTCGCGCAATTACAGCCGTTGCGTATACGCCACGTGTTTGCTGCGATAAGGCTTCGATAAATATTGCGTATACGCACCTGGGTCAGGGTGATGTAGCAGCGATCTGTCAGCGGAGTGATGACCAGCCGCGAGGTGTTCCCCAGATACTCGTAGGCGTAGCGGAACTCCGCATCGCAGATGTTGGCGAAGCAGTCCTCGTCGCCGCCGCCGCAGCTGATCGCCGTGCTGGCCCTGCCGCTGGAGCTGCCCGCCTGGTCGTCGTCCCAGCGGTGACGCAGCTGGCTCTGCCACTGGAACGCCAGCGAATTGTCCACCTTGGTGGCTATGATCTTGCCCACGACATCGCGCGAGTGCACATCGATGGTGCAGATGGTCATGATCTTCTGGCGATCGCCCGGCGACAGCTCGCCCAGGAGCAGATTGATCAGCGCGTTCAGCTGGGCTATTTGGCGCTTGTGCAGCTCCTTCATCACGCCCTCGTAGCCCTCCTCCATGCAGCCGAAGGATCGGTTCACGTCCGCCGTCCAACTGATCTGGCTGCAGCAGAGGGCCACCTGGGCGGGCCAGTCGTAGAGCCACAGCTCTCGGGGCTTCTCCCCAAAAGCCCTTAGGGCTCGACGGAACAGTTCGTGGAGAGTACTCCGCATCTGCTGGATAATGGCTCGCAGCCAGAGCTCCACTCGACCGCTGCACACTATAAAGGCGGGCTGATCCTGCTCGCTGACCACGAAGGGCACATACTCATCGTTCTCCTTCGAGTGCATGCCCACCGCGTTGGGGGTATTCGTCTCGTACTGCAGCCGCAGGATCGAGTCGAAGAGCTTGATTAGGTGGCGGTCGATCACCTGCGGATTGTTGCCATTGGACAGGATGTCCAGCAGATCGGCGGCCGAGATGAAGTAGAAGCGGGGAAAGGCCAGCCTCTTGGTCTCCAGGTAGTCGTTCAAAGCCTTCTCACAGATCGCCAGGCGTTGCTGCAGCTGGAGCAACTGGGCCAGGACATCGTCGTGGCCGAGCACCACCTGCATGACCACGCGAATTGCACTGACCTTAAAGTGGATTAGGGGGATTTAATAGCATCGCTAGCGGAGTCACTATAAGCTCTCTAACCTTGGCCAGCAGCTGGGTAAAGTCGGCGTCGATCTGCTCAAAGTTGGCCGCATCCGCCGGCAGCTGGGCCCGTATATCCGCGGAGCCAATGAAGATGCACTCCAGGTAGATCCACTTGCGCTGCACTTCAAACCAGTTGACGATCAGCGTGTCGATCCCGCCCAGAACCTTCTGCCAGTGGGAGAGCTTGTCCAGCAAGTACTCAATGTGCTTCGAGGTGGAGATGTTCTGCAGCTGCATCTGGTTGTCGTCCAGCGTCTCGATGAGCTCCTCGGACACCTTCAGCAGCTGGATGCTGGGCCGGGTGTGATGCTGCTCCAGCTCGAACTCCAGATGAGCCCAGGTGGCCTTGATCTCGTCCAGGACCTTGGTCACCGTCATCTCCTTGATGGCGCGGTCCACGGTGTTCTTGATGTCCTCCTCGTGATGTTGCAGCTGCAGGGTCAGCAGCTGAGCCAAGCTCGTGGATTGGTTGCACTTGTAAGCGAGCTGAGGGACAGGTATAGTATGTGTAATTCCATGGAATATTACGTATACGCAATGGGGTACGCATTAGTCATTGGAATGTGAATTTAGAATCTATTGAAATGCGTTCTTTGGCACACTGGAGTCTCTGTGGTATGCTTAAAATTAAAAAAACTATAACTACATAACAAGATATTTTACTACAAGTTTAACTTCTTAAAGACTCAAGGTTTCTACTCCATTAAGTTACTCCTCTAGAAATAATTTTGCCTTTCCATGTGTAAACTAATAAACTAGTAATCGTCAGTGTAAACTAATAGGTTTCCATGCCTAGCTATGAGTTGATTCGGTTGTCTGTTCAGAATCGTACGGTGTTCACATTAATTATCCCATATTTGACTGAATTCCGGCCAAATTAATTATCAGTACTGCATTCCCTTGTCCCTGCAGCTGTCCGGAGCACAATGCTCGGCTCAGCCCCTTGTTAGTATTAAGTAATGGAGGAGAACCAATGCCATTGCCGTGCAACAATGCACATAATCCCAATGAAGGAACCTTTGGCTTTTGGCAGTTCATGATGAGGCTTAGGGTATTAAATGCGATAGCTACAATTTAATTCATGATTTCTGTATGATTCTGGGAGCAGCACTAGATATCCATTTACACTTACCAGCTCCTCCATGGAATGCTGTCCACATAGCTGGGCATTAAGTCAATAGGCGAGAAACTTGATTAGATTTTAGTCAGATTAGAGATTCAGTTCTAATTGTTGCATATATCTCTGGCCTCAAAATCCCGTATCTCATGGCTGTCAGGTCCCCGCAGCCTGCAGCTCCTGCAGCTCCTGGGGCTCTAACTTTCCAATGGCGTTTGGCAGCACGTCACCTCGGCTAATGTGTTTGCCAAAGCGCCCCATTGTGCCCGGCATGTGCACTCGGCGCAGAAAGACATCAGCGGGGATGGCGGACTGCCGGCTCCATTCCATTGTTGGCCCGCCGCTCAATCATTTGGAAGGACACGCTGCATAGCCTGCCCAGCCCGAAAATCCCCGGCACAGAACCCACAGCCCACTGGGCACCTACTCACCTTTGTCAGCTGCATCAGCTCCATCCAGTGGCGCTCCGTAATTGCGGGATTCTGCAGCTCTGTGATGGCCCTTAGCGAGGCGACCAGCTCGCGGAGCACGCCCACGATGTGGACATAGGGCGCCCACTCGCGGATGCACTTGTCCAGGGTGCGCAGGTCGCGGGTGAACTTCTTGCACTCGTGCTCCATGTCGTCGGTGTCGATGAGCAGCCACGGCGTGGCGTGCCAGTCCACGATGCACGACTCGATGACGCGCACAAAGTCCCACAGTTGCTGCGGGCGAAGGCGGTAGAGGGTCATAGGAGATGCGACTTCCATGGGATCGAATCTCACCTTGACTCGACGCAACTCCACCCTGCACAGCTGCAGGGTGGCGGAGTCGGGAGCCGCGATGTCGAGGAGTCGCGCCCAGCGGGTGTAGAGACGCTGCTGGCGACCGAAGCGGTGGAGCCGCAGGTAAACCTCGTCGCAGGCCTCGTAGACATCCAGGCAGGGCACCCGGAAGAACTGGAAGCCACGGGGAGCATGCAGCATAGTCTTAGTCAGGGAGGATATCACCACTCACCGGCATCCGCTGGAACTGGCGGGCATAGTGCTGCAGGTGGCACGTGTGCAGGGCGATGAGGGCCGCCACCCGCTGCTGCTGGTGGTAGCGCGTGTCCTGGAGCGCCTCCTGCTTCACCGTGCTGCAGTGCTTCAGCTGCTGCCACTGCTGCGGCAGCTGCTCGATGCTGCGCAGCAGCTGGGCCTCGAACTCCACGTTGTAGGTCTTCAGCAGGCCCATGATCTCCTTCAGCGGCTTGAAGACGTTGTCGGCGTAGGGCTCTCGCAGCCGGATCTCCGCCATGATGGCCAGCACGCGGAGCAGGGCCCGGAAGTCGCTCCGGGCAATGTGAAGCTGCAGGGTCTCATGCCCGCGGGCGATAAAGGCCGTTAGTTCCTGGTTTTAATAATGATATTAGCTTTTAATAGCTAGATTATGAGAGGTATGTGGATCACCTTGAGTGTGCCCTGGACGTAGCGCAGCAGCCACTTCTTGCACATGTGCGACCACTTGCAGGCCAGGTTGAGCAGGCCGAACTTGAGCGGCTTGAGGTCGAGGGCCAGCCAGCCGTTGATGCACTCCCGGTTCTCGCTCTGGTCAATCGCGTCGTGCACCTCGTTGTAGTTCTCGATCTGCGGAGGCGGTTGGGTCACTCGACAGCTGACAACTTCCTTGCCCAGGCCCGGTTCTACTTAATTTATTTGCTAATTTGCCACACACATGCCCAGCGGTGGGTGTGTGCTATCGGGGACCGGACGCGCTGCTCATATAGTATTCGGTCCGCCGGCCTCGCTTTATTAAGCGCACCAGCTGCGCCAGGGGCAACTCAATGGCTAGTCATAAATAAAATGCCGGCCAGTGATTTCTGGTGCTCTATTGTAGGTGTGGGGTATCACTGAAGTGATGCCTGGAATATCTTATTTTGGGATGTAATAAACTCTTCAAGGGAGCTATCTCTATGGGCAAAAAGAGTAGCCTTTCAAAAATCAGGCTAACAAAATTGAGCTATATTTACTGGCTATATTTATTCCATATTCTTAAGGTAACAAAAGCCAGCTGTTGAGATTTAAAAACTATAATAGAAAACCACTTAAGAAACTCAAAATATAGATAACTCCACATAATAAGCTTTCAAATGAAGTTATTATATATAAATTAAAACGAATATTGTCTTAGAAATTATATATAAAACTGACCCTAAATCAGACTTAATGTTCCCTAGCAGACCATTCAGAGTTCGCTGCTTTCCTGATCAGAATTTCCCCTATTTTATTCGGCCAACACCCAATTTCACACGACTGCCCTCCGTGTCTGTGCACTTTGACCATGATTTGTTGTAGCCTGCTGTGTGTTGTGTGTTGTGTGCTGTGTGCCTTTTGGGTAATTTATTGCATACTTTTCGGGGCGTTTGATAATTGTTTAAAGAAAATATTACGCATACGTCGGCGATTTGCCTGGCTCCCAATTGCCCCCCGAACATAAGTCAGCGAGGCCATGCCAGGCGCCTAAGCAGTTGTTTAGTGTTTTGCCCTGCTTTGCTTTGTTTGGCTTGGCTTGGAGTGGTCTTCTGGCCTGGTCAGTTGGCGCTGCCACACATTTGACCCTAAATGGTCGACATTTATCAAGCGTTATTGGTCTCAGGGGCTACATGGCGTAAATTGTGCGGTTGCCAATTGAGTTGCGTCTGCGAGCCACTTTTCCACTTGGCCTCGGCGGGGGTGAGTGTCGTCGTCGCAGCCACTAAAGCTGTTGGCATCCGGTGCCCCCGGGGGCACTTCGATCGCCTCTGCTCTGATACTCCGGCTTACCTCTTTCTTAAACGTCTCCATGATGGCATAACCACCACCGCTGGCATGCTGGGTCTGCTCCCGGGCCCTCTCCATGCAGGCGGCCAGGACGTCGCCGCTCTGTTGGGTCCACAGGAACGCATAGGCGTGGAATTTGGCAGCGAAAGCCGATGCGGCCTCAACCGTATCCGCCAGGGCATCGCGTATCGCCTTCTCCAGCATTTCCAGGCCATCGACTGGGGCATTTGAGGAGATATGGAGAAGGAAAGGGGAGATTGGCATTAAGGCAATTTAGCATACACTTCCTGGCAACGTTCAGGGCTAACTTTGAAGCCCTTTGAAAGAGTATACAAAAATGAGGTACATTTTGGGGAGGCCTTACCAGTGCATTCCATTTTTTGGCTATACTCCTTGGCGGCTGCCAGCAGGTTAAACTGCACGGCCTGCGGCTTTGGGTGCTCCTCCTGCTCCGGCTCCTGCTCCGGTTCCTGCTCCTGCTCTCGCTCGACTTCCTGCTCCTGATCCGTCTGCTCCTCCTTCGCCGTGTAGTCGTCATCGTCCTCGTCCTCGTCGTCTTCATCATCCTCTGACAGGGCACTGTCAGCCACAATTCTTGGCATGCAGTCGCATGTCTGTTTTATATCGAGCAACAGCTGCTCCACAATTTGTTGGAAATTATTTTCCACACTTGCATCAAAGGCGGGCGAAAAGCGTATTTCCGTTTCCGTCAGCTCCAATTTTACTTCGAACAGTGGAGCATCGTTGACGGCAGCTCCACCGCCTCCCGCTGCTGCTCCTGCTCCTGCTGCTGCACTGGGTGCTCCTGAAGCCGGCGGCGATGTGATTTGCTGAAGGACTATGCTTGCCAGGTTGGGATCCTCGGCTTGCGGCGCTGGCGCTGGAGCTGGGGCTGCCGTTGCTGTCATTTCTTTGTACAAATACTCTAGACTGAATTACACGGCGTATGAGTAATGTGAAAATTAAATTTAGTGCTGAGTTTGTTTTGCAGCTTATTTCGTTTGCCAGTACCGGCAGGTCCTGGAACTTTGCCCGCCCTCCGTCTGTCAGTCAGTCCGTCTGTCGGCCCCTGTCTGCATGCAATCACGAAAAGTGCCGCTAAGTGAAACATGCCATTGACGCATGAATGCCCGACCCGCGGCCATATCTTGTTGCAATTGTGCTGCGATTGCTACAACTGTTGCCTCATGTTGCTGCGGCTTCGTGCCTGTGGTTGTTGCAGTTGCAGTTGCACCTGCCGTCGCCGTCGCCTCTGTCTGCAGGCAGGTGTCTTTCGCTGTTGCGGTTGCAGTGTGCGATTTCGTGCTCATTTACTTGATTAGTTCTGATGAGACATGAAAGCCGCTGCCAGCGTGTCGAAATGCAATGAATGTCGGGTAAAAATGAGTGCAATTGATAGGCGATGAGTGATAATGAATGAATATGATATATATATTATATTGGAGGGCAGTTCAAGTGTTAGTTGGAAACCTTATTCTCATTGCCTGGCGAACTTCGCGGCAGATCAAGGCGTCCACGCTGGCCAGGTACTTGTAATACTGTCTCCGCTGCTCCTTGGGGAATTCCCTGACAAACTAAGGCCCAGGGAATATTAAATAAATATGTATTTAGGCAGTAATACCAATAGAACCCACCTCCTGCACACTCAGATCCCGCGAGTACAGCTGGAACTCCTGCGATTCGTAGTTGAAGAACAGACAGAAGTTGGCTATCAGCAGGCGATTGAGCAGCATCTTCGTCTCGTCGCACTGCAGCAGCCGCAGACGCACTCGGTCCTGCTGGTGGCGCAGATCCAGCAGGTTCCGGCCGTATAGGCTGCGCTGATGCAGCGGCTCCCGGCTCCAGCGGCGCATGCTGGCCAGGATGGCGTCCAGGTTGCCATGCGACTGCTGCAGGCGGGCGAACAGGTCCCGGCTCTGCTCAAAGATGCCAGCCACAAGCGGATCATCTGCAGGGGCACACACACATACCCATATATTTCTATATAAAGAGAGATTTCTGGAGCTGTACTCACCATAATTCCGCCAGGTGAGCTTCCCACAGGCAACGCCCACCTGCTCGTCGATGGCGGCCAGCTCCTTGCCAATTAGCAGGAGCTCGGCGGCAGCACACTCCCCCGAGCGGATGCCGTTGTAGAACTCCCCGATCTTGATTAGCCGGATGCGCCGCTCCCAGTAGGCATCCCGCTGGCCATAGAGCGTGAGGAGCGGCTCTGGCAGCTGGAAGAGATCGCCAGACAAGCTGCCAATGGCCTGGAGGGCGAGCAAATACTTGGTCTCCTTCAGCAGGGTGAACAGAACCGGCGAGAAGTTCAAGTGCAGCTGGCTATTATCAGGCGAGCGGGAGAGCACCGATTCATCCAAGCCCCGGACGATGAGCCTGTCTATGCCCTCCTGCCAGGTGGTCCAGATCTTCATCTGCAGATTGCTCAGCTTGGTGGTCAGAATATTACGACGCGACAGCAGGGATCGCCACTTCTGGGGCAGGGTATGGTGCTCCAGCTTTTCCTTAAGTCTGAAGGAAGAATGAGCTGTATTTTTTATGGAATCCCTTCAGAGTCCGTTTGATCCTTACAGTTGCTCAATGAGGCAGTTCAGCTCCTTGGCCCCCAGCTCGTTGCAGCGACTGAGGTGCTGCTCCAGCCACATCATGGCCCCGGCTATGGGCGGAAAGTTGTTGGCCATGGGCACGGCGACCAGGCCGCGGATCTCGTAGCCCAGCAGCACTTCGCCCGCACCCACCTCCAGTTGACCGAGTTCCGTGTTGTAGATCCCTAGGATGTGGGGCAGGACACGAGCCAGCTCTGGACGCACGGCTCCGCGCTGCAGCAGGCAGCCAAACATCAGAGCCAGGCGGAGCAGGTGCGTCCAGCTGTGGCACTGCTCAAAGGCCTGCAGGAGTACGGTGGCCAGCTTCTGCTCCAGGACCTGCATGCGCCCGAAGAACAGCGCCTGCTCGCGCCGGAAGCTGCGCCACTTGCTGGCCAACGGAGCTGTCAGGTCGATGTCCACACTGCTCCACTGCTCGAAGAGCAGCTTGAACTCCCCGAAGATCTACGTCAAGTTCAATGTTAATAGGGTTAATTACTATTTAAAATATAACAAAATAAAGTATAAAATATAATATATTAAAGGCCTTTGCCTCGCTCACCTCCCTGACATGATCGGTGAGCATTTTGCCACGCAATCCGCCCACTTCGAGCTTCTCCAGCTGTTGGAACTGCACCGCCGCCTCGAACACCTGGCGCAGCTCCGCCAGTTGGCCAGAGAAGCCATCAAGAGTTTGGCCAAAGACGTCTTCGTGGCAGAAGCGCCACAGCTGCTGCTGGTCATCGGGTGAGGGAGGGGAAGTGCTGGCGGCCACTGCCCCTTCTCCGGGGAGAGCGGGCAACAGGACCTGGCCGCCTGCATACCGCTCCTTGTACTCCAGCATGCGATGCCTGCAAGCGGGTAATTATTGCAAAATAATCAGCATTTAATCCTGTATCAGGCTAAGTCTTAGTTTGGGTCTAAATTTTAATTGAATTTGTTTCGCATTTATAATTTTGGTAATTTATTTAATGCGATTTGGCCACAAATAACGTTGCGATTTCGGAACATATAATAACAATGCAATTTCCAAGCCGGATCAAAGAGCAAACGATTAGAGATTGTGAATTTCATTTGAATTGGCCTAAATATAAATTTGGCAACAAAGAGGCATAGGTAATCTCACTTAAACAGCTCCAGGACCTCGGTGGTTCGATTGATCTTCAACAGACCCTCGTCGGCGTCGCCCTGGAAGAGCAGCGGGAACTCGAGATCCTCGGCGGCGCGGTGCACCAGCATGTTGCAGATGCAGCGCAGCAGGACACTCATCCTCTGGGTGCTGCAGTAGTACCTGGCGTTGCTCCACACCAAGTGCACCACGTGAACCAGGGGAGCCACCAGCTCGTGGCCATTGCTAAACTGCACCGAGTTAAAGGCGGCTGTCTGGCGGAGAAGCGGCTGCAGCCACAGGGACACGTCCTGGGCCTCCAGCCAGGCGGCCACCAGCTGCTTGAAGGCCTTGGCATACGGCTGATGGTAGGCCGACTCGATCCTCTCCAGGATCTGAGCCAGGGTCTTGTGCGTGGCCTCGCGCAGCTGCTCGTAGATGTTCTGCAGGTTCAGCTTCCGGTTCGTCCAGAAGCCAATCTCCTGGGCGGGCAGCGAGACGAAGGTGATGCGCTTCACGGGCTGGTTGGTCTGGGCGGGAGGCGGCAGCACTCCCAGGGACTGACACTCGGAGCGCTCCACCACTATGTCGTGCATCTGGGTGGTCCAGTTAATGAACATCTCCTCCAGCAGGTTGCGGAACTTGGGATCCAGCGCGGCTCGCAGGTTGCTTGGGTGACAGAAGTCAATAATGAATTAAAGACCTTCAATAGAAAATAAATTCCCCCCTTTTCATGCCGCAAATCGTTTTTAAAATTTCTTTTAATGCATTTACAATATAAATTCGGTACGAATTGGAGTGATTTTATGCTCTTTTGGTTTTTGGCTTTGCCTGGCTTTTAGCATTTATTGATTCCGGACATTGTGATTAAGTGAAGCGAATATCTTTTAATACGCCTTAAAGACCATGATGTGTATCGATGGCTGGCTTCTCGACGTATTTCTTTAGAGAGCCAAGATAGCAATTCTTAAATATTTGTAATTTAATTAAAAGCATTTGTCTTATGGGAAAATAATCGAAGTACCGGACCATTTGTGCGTGTGTTGCCAAGGGGTAAACAACTTGAGTTTCCCCCAGATGCCTGGCTAAATAAATTTGCAGCAATTCATGCGAAAAGTTATGCCAATGAAAATCAATTTGGTATCATGAATAAGCCTTTCTCTGTCTCTCTGCCGCACATAAACAATGCCAGAGATAGCTTCTCGGGGCGACATCACCGACCCGCCGGCGGAAAAGGATATCGGGGGCTGGGAATAGGGCGGGACTCTAAGACAATGGCCATTCAGTGGCCAGAACTTACCCTTGGCCCACGTGGGCAAACACTTCCTCGACGATTGTTGGCGAAACTAATAACGATAAAATTGTGCGATTGTTGGTTTTGCCCTTAATCTGCGGGGATAACAATAAAGTATATATATGTACAGACCGAAATCTATATGTATCGCCCGTAGACACATGAAAAGTTTTGCCAATTAAGCGAAATACTTCCAAGACAATGGCCGGGAGTCGCCTCGAATGGTATCGGTCTGGGAATCCGCGTCCCCTCCGCTCCACTCACTCGAAGCCTCCGCCCCACTGCACTCAATTAGATTAATTTGATGAGATAGCACAGCTGGCAGCTGCACTCCTCGAAAAAGGTTAGCCCTTCTCCAGATTGGAAAATTCTTTTTAATATAATAATGGTTCTATAGAACCTTAGACATTTTAAATCTCATTTTTAGCAAGACTTTTGGTTCGTATTTATCTTTAATTAATTCCTTTAAATGTCTCTTAAGTCAGGGCCTCTTTTCTCTCAGCTGCCAGACTCACCTCGGTCAGAGTGTTTCGCACTTCCTTGATGCGCGCCTGCAGATCCCTGCGCACAATGGCGGGCCACTGGCTCTGGGCCTGCTCCAGGAGTGGCTGCAGCACCTCGTCGAACAGCAGCGACATGGTCTCGATTTTGCTGTGCACGGGAAAGTCGCCGTAGAGGACGCTCTCCGGGAAATTGGACGCAGTCAGCGGTCCGCCGGAACTGTGGCGCCGCACAAAGTAAGCGCACTTGCCGCGCGGCACTCCGTCCAGAGTCGTGAAGCTGGAGGAGGCCGGCGGCAGGGGGACGAGCAGGGCTCCGGGAGTAGCCGCCACTATAGCGGACACGGCGGCTGTGGCCGTGGCCATCGCCTCGTCCTCGAGGGGCGGCAGGGCGACGGATCCGCGTGGAACCTGCACCGAGTACGGCAGGTACAAGTCGCTGAGGCAGCTTCTGGGTACCAGATCTCCGCCCGGACTGAGAGTCATTACCAGGACGCGGGTATGCCCGTGAAGCCACTCCAAGACAATGCGCTGGACACGAGGGAGATGTCACAATGGAAGAGGTATAGGTGGGTACTTCCCAGATCTTTAAGAATATCTAACTAGTTTTTAAGCTAAATGCCGCACTGTTTAAAGCACTTTTAAATGCTTTTTATTTATCACTAAATTTAATATCAATTCAGATGAGAGCTGGGACTCAGAGCTGCCCAATTATTTCAAAATCCAATTGACAACTCACCCGCAGCTCGTCACTGGCCATCATTTTGGTCCATTTATCCGGTTTGAGGCGCATCGTGGTCGTCGTGTAGGCGGCCACCCGTTCCAGCCGGGAGTCGCTGTAGTCCCGCTGAATCCGCTGGCGACCACTACCGCCGCCACTGCCGGAGGGCAGGCCCTCCTCATCGCTGCTGGCCAGCCCGGCCGCATCGGACATGGGTCAGATTGGGTTGGATTCGGAACTCACAACGGGGGAAATCAGGTTTGGCCTTTGCGATGCGGCGAGTCAAACAACGCGGCGCGGCAACTGGCGTTAAAATGATGATTTGCCCCGCTCGCATGACCTCTAATGCCGGGCGGCCAGTGGGCGGTGGTCGGCCCTACCGCGACCACGCCCACATATCGATCAAACTTCAAATTCGAATTAACAGAAACACTTTAAAGTGTGTGCTCGCGCAGCGGTTTCAAATGCAAATTGCAGAATGCAGAATGCAGAATGCCAACTGCGAAAAGGGAAAAGTTTGGCCCGCCCGAAGGACCGAGGCACCGAAGTACCGAAGGACCCCTTCCGCCGATCCGACTTTAATTGCACACGAAGTGAGCGAAATGTAATTTCCGTTTTTCCGCAACTTTTGAGCCGAGCTGAACTAAGCTGGGCGGGCTCATAAGTCAACATCAGGTCGGTGGACAGGTGAGCTGGCTTACATCTCAACTGGAGGTGGGTTATGCTGGGTCCTCGGTGTATGCAAATCATGTTCTGCTGATTTGCAGCGTCCAACACGGCGTATGCTTAATGGGCGCAGCTGATCGAATGGAATGGCCCTTCATCCCATGGCAGTTTAAGTGCCCGACCCGGTCTCAAGTCATCATCAGCAGCTCAGGGGGTGTCACACTGAGAAAACAATCAGAGCGACTTGTCAGCCAGTTTATAAACCGATTCTTACAGTGAACAAGTGAACAGTTCGGTGGCCATAACTCTTGGAAAAAGAATTAGATTAAGGCTTAAGGCTTGTGCATTAATCCCATTTCGTTCGGTGCACTTACACACTCTCAAAGAGGGAAATTTATGATATCACATCCTGTGCTTCCCATGTCAGGACTCCGGACTCCCGAATCGCAGTCTTCCACCTCGCTTCCCTCGAAAGTCGAGCGCAGTGAGTGAGTGACATGTGTCAAGTAACAGCAGCTAGTAGTTGCAGTTGCAGTTGCACCCGCAGCAAATAGCAGCAACAAAGGCAACTGCAGCAGCAGCAGCAGCAGCAGGAGCAGCAGCAGCAGCAGCATAGTTAAAATGCTCTGCAATTACCGCAAGTACACATGCAACATTTTGCCGGATTGTACTCGACCCACAGGATGCCCCGGCTTCTTGGGTAGGTCCTTGGTATTTGTGCAGGGGAAGACCCCAAGGAGTTTATCCATGATTTCTGAACTTGCGAGGTCCCTGTTAGCTCTTTCAAGAGACATAAGTAGCTTAGGTTGCATTGACAACTATGGGAAAGCTCACTTCTCGCAATTTGAAAGCTGCCCGATCCGATCCCTTTGTCCTGCTGCTGCTGCTGCTGCTAATATACTCACCCAGACATATACCCAGCCGAGCAGGAGTCCTGCTGACTGGTGATTATGATGATGGCGATGACGATGACGAGGACGATGAGGGGAGAGGGGCTGGGAGATAGGGGCCGGACCGCTGTGTAACTTTGATGTGAACTCCACTTTTAAATATCAGCGTCACATCAAAAACAAGTGCTTGGCAACCCGCTGCTCTCCGCCCCCGTTGCGGCTCCGCTCCTCCGTTTCCGGGCGCTCCGTTTCTGGCTTGGATTGGGCGCTGAGGCACCCTCGGGACAAATGCATTGCCCTCATTTCCAGAGCCAACCGCAACTCGAAATGAGGGGATTTGGACTTGGATTCGCATGGGGGCATCGGGGGCGGCGGTTCTGTTCCGTTCCGTTGTTAATGAATTTGCTCAAGCTGTTTGCGCGCGGCTTAAAATCCACTCAGGCTCCCGGCTGGCAACTAGGAAACGTAGCCACACTGGAAATCATATATAATAGGATAAAATAATAGTGAAATATATAAAAAGCCGAGTACTAGGCTTACACCTATCATACATTTTTAGCTAAAGCTGAGCAGGCATCTCATTTTAAAATGATTTATACATTTAAATTAAATTTCTCTGTGTGCACAAATACCACACCCACAGCTGCTTCTTTGATCCATAAATTTGTTAATATAAAAATATATATTTGACTAAACAGTCCAGCAATAAAAGAGATTATTTTACATAGTTTACTCAGCAGGCAGATGGGACCGGCAGCTGGCTCCTTAGCTCACCTCCTGTCCTATCCAAGGTTCGGCTTTAATGTCCTGGCCCGAGTGGGTCCTGGCTGTCTGCGGAGCAAAGACGTGCATAAATAGTGCGACGGTCCAAGTCAAACATTGGAAGCAAACGAGAGAAATGTGCGATGGAGGAGAAAGCCGCAAGAAAAATAAACTTCGAATTGATTTTAAAAGGAATGGCCCCGGCACACTTCAAATTAAGTAAATCGCACAAAAGCCGAGCTGTGGCAGGACGCAGGACGCAGGACGCAGGACGCAGGACAATGGACAGCCGGCCGGCAGCCAGCCATGGAAAATGAAACTGTAAAATGCTTTTACTACATTTCTCCCTGCGAGTGGCAGTCGGGCTGGGCTCTCGTACTTTTTGAATTTATGCCAAGCCTCGATTCGAACAAGTTGGCTTGTACTTTATGAGCGAGCGCGAACCCTTTCTCCCGACTTTCGACCGACTCCATCCGGGCTCTGGCTGCAACTATAGCTATAGCTATAGCTGTGCCTGCTGATGAGTTTCATTATGTGCGAACAAATCATCACATGCCACTGGGAAGGAGAAAGGACGAACAAAAAAAAAAAAAAACAAGGAACCCGAGAGGGAGAGGCCGGCAGACTGCACGGCGTCGTCCTCGTTTAAAAGCAATTTCGTGCATTTGTTAAGGGCGCGCTGTGCGAGTGTGAGATAAGTCAACACTATTTCATTACGGACAAAGGCCATTTCCATTTGGCCAAATTTATGGGAGCACGGGAATGCAGCGAGTCCTTAAAAGAATGCGTTGGCCACTCAATGAGGGCCTGGTCCGCCGGCCCAGCAGCAGCGAATCGATCAGCGGACAAAAAGATAAATAGAAAATAGAGCGTTTGACAGTTCAAACAATGTCACACTGACCATGTATGTAGTTCTGAGCAAAAATGGGAAATTACTAGGATCAACTGGGGAATACCTGGTAATAACTGGAATAAATTTGTCACTTAAACTAGGCTCACTTCTAGAAATTCATAGGTACAAAATGTTAAAGAAATGTAGGCTCTAAAAATGTTTATTGCATAAGTTTCGATACCATTTCAATTGATTTAAATATGAGAGCGGTTTGAAGAAGAGATATAGATAGGTTTCATTGGCTTATATACCTCTAAAAGACTCAAAAATTCTTTCTATTCTAAGCTCAGCATACCCCTTGAATACCATTTACTAAAACAAGAAAAAAAGAGACTCCCAGTTGGCCAAAAACGAATGGCAAACGAAGCCAAACCAACAACTCCTGTCCGGCTGTTAGCGGCATTGTGTGCAGTCTAACGACAACATTCAATAAACAATTCACAATTGATTGACAAACGGACGGACGGGCGGCTCTATTTTTCGGCTGGGAGTTCCTAGCAGCCAGTCATCCTGCCACCCGGCTATCCTGCTGACGACTGCCGATTGACGACTGAGCAGCCGGGAACGGGAAGGGGAACGGGAACAGGCACAGTGACCGGCGGACTCTGTGAATGCTTCCATGAATGAGCAACCACGACAAGTCAGCGGAAGGATGTTAGTTCGAGTGGATGAGGAAATTGAAAGCGAATGCTGACAAAACAACAAAGTTGGCACAAACAAAAAAAAACAAAAAAAAATAGCGTAAAAACAAAAAGCGAAAATAGAACAGAATAGGCGACAGAATCCCCCGCCGAATGGGTGGGTCCAAAAAACAGGCAAATATAACGAGACTTGTCCGGCTGCTGCTGCTGGGACAAAAACAATGAAAGCAAATTTCTGTGCGGACATCCGGCGGCGATTAGACGTGGACACTGAGCAATGAACAGTGAACAAGGAGCTCCACTCCTCCGCTCCTCCACTCCGCTGGCCGGCGGTTGTGGTTAGCCGGGAGTGTCGAAATTTATATGGTTGTCGGGATATTTGTAAGGGATTCCAGTGTTTCCATTTGTCCTGTAAGTCCTGTAAGACCAGCATGTGATTTTCTGGCCCTTCACCAGTTGGAACCTCCCAAAGATCTCTGGCTTTATTAAGCGGCATCCGATCCTCGATCCCTTGGCCAGGTGAGGCTTAATTAAAATCCCTGCCCGGCTAATTGCGCGCGTGACTCTTGCAGCTCATTAGCTCGACTCACGTAGCCCCGTGCTGGGCATAGTTTGGCGATTGCGATGGCCAAAAGTTTGCAGCGCAACAACAAGATAAGGATTGGAGGAGGATGGAGGTCAGCGCATCGCTATGTAAGGCTGAAGTTTTGCAAATCCTTTTGGCAATTAGATACTTGTAGCCGGGGACAGGAAAAGCGAAAGGCGAAGGGCGGAAGGCGAACGGCGAAAGCCGAAAGGACGTCCACAAATATTGCACAAGTATCAAGTATCGTCGCTGGCCGCCGTGGCATTTCGCAGTGCAAATATCCCATTACTCGGATGAAACTTTTAATTAAAAAGTTGCCAATGACAAACGGGAGGGGGAAGCTCCGAGCTCCGGGGTCCCTCCGAGCAATGCGCCGTAGTCTCACCAGAAATATTCGGGCTCGGCCACTGGGATGTGGTGGCAAAACACTTCTCCTACATAGGATCTCGAGCTGACTCAGTCTGGCACGCACGTAATTGAGACAAACTTTGGGCCAGTAAACCATTCGAACATCGCCTCGGGCGGCAGGCGGCGGTGGCTGCCAATGAGAAAATTACGACATTTAAACCCGTAGGTTAAGTGTACGTGAAATATTAAGTTTAGTTGCTTGAGAGCGCACTAAATCTTATTGTAGGTCATTTGTCGGCTGCCCTATTTCGTGGCACCCACGTTGGACGCCTAATTATAGCTGGCGGGGATGAAGGGTTAGGGGCATGCACCGCAGAGGAAGAGGCTCATAAATCTGCAGCAGACGTGGCTTTCTAGCAGGAAATCCTGGTCTCGGCAATCTATGAAAAGTTTGGGTCTGATTACAGAGGGAACTCCTCTTCTTTAGTGATCTTGTGATTTTCAATCCCTTAAACACCTAATTTTTTATGGTTGGAGGAGCACCTGGCCAGAGGCTACTGCTGGTTAGAAGATCCCCAATTCGAGTAGCATTTTGATTGGAAAGTCCACATGGGCAGCCAGTTCTCTTCATTGAAATTAAGCGACTTGGCGTCGAGGAGGAAGTGGGTGAGTTCTGGTCGCAAAGCGGAAGTAGGACTATAACCGACCGACCGAGTTGATGACGCTTCTTGCTCCGGATAGCCCGGGAACTGGTCTATCGGATCCTGCCGGGCGGGAATTGCAAACGCATCGCCTGAAAAGGCAGTCGAGTGTGCACGTTGTGGAAATTGAACATCGACGACCGGATTTTTGCAGTCACAGCTAGCTGGGAAGGACAACGGACTTGGGTGCTGCTACTGTGGCTAATTATACTGCCAACGGGTGCAAGAGTGCCGGGGGGGGGGCAGCGGTAAATGTTGCGATTCTGCCAAATAATCAGAAAAGGCTCTCAACATTTTACGTAAAGCGAAACTGCTGCGCGGGGGCGGCGTGCGGCAAAAGTGCCTAGCTAGGCACGCCCATCCGTAAACGCCTCCATCGTCCGGCGAGGAGCGGGTGCCGAAGCTGGGGACTGGAGCGGAAGTGGTGTGCACCCCCCGCCCGCGCTACGTGTTGTTGCTTTGTTACGTTATCTAATTACAAAGGAATCGTGCGGCAGCGTCACACTGTTGCCGGTCCACCGATCCCGCCACTATCCCTGCCCTCGGCGCCCAAACCCCACCCACATCTCCCCCGAAATGTTCCATTCCAAAATATTATTTCTGTTCAAATGCACAGCGGCAGCAACCGGGACGGGTAGCTGCGGGCATCCGATTGATATATGCAGATGCGTACTCGCAGTCCCTGTATCTCGGTTCGCCCGTAGGACTGCCCGCAGTTACTCACACCCAGGCGCACACCCAGGCACACACACTGGCACACACACTGGGCACACAGGGGAGCTGGAGCTCCCACACATGTGCGCTAAATACACTTGTGTCTAATAAGTTTTATCCGAACGGTCAACGAGGCGTGCACCCACACAAACACAAGGACATACGCCCCATTTTGAGAGGACAATGGTTGATATACACGGTAGGATATCAGGCAAGATACTTTATCAAAAAAACCGAATTTAGATTTAAATTTGAAATGGGACAACAGTTTCAGTTAACTATACTTATCGACTTTATCTATATTTATAACGATCGGTTTAATAAAACCACTTTTTTTAATCCTTTTCTCCGACTTTTTAAAATAATCGAGTATGTATGGATGTCTTAGAACAGAGCTGTACTGTATTATATCGATATAATATCGATAATTTATTTTCTTAACAGGATAGTGATTACAATATTTTAGAGGGATAAGCTTTAAAAAATCTTTGTATTATTTTTTAAATGAAAAAACTACATAAATCTAGGTAGAAACATTACCTACTACCATATATAATCATATAAACATTTCTTCAGTGCATAAATGGTTCGGTGGGCGGGTTGTTGGCCAATATAGAGGGGTGCCTGGGTGGCCTATAAACAAATGAAGGGTCCTGTGCTCCGGGGTACCCAGCTGCGTATGCGGCATATTTGAGCGGGCATGGCGAAAAATTGTCAAACTGCCGGCCGCGGCCCCAAAGTCAGTTAGGTTGGCAATCTGCTTAGCCGCCTTCCGCCCCGTCCCCGTCCCTCTTCCTGGCCCATCCATCGTCGCAATCCACTTGCATTTAAATTGTGAAAATATTTGGACGCTGTCGACCGGTCGTTAAATGAAAATTGAAGTTAGCCCGGCCATTCGACCGTTTTGCCTTGGCCACCCGTACCCGGAAAATCTTTAAACAAACGAGGTCACCGGGGCTGTTCAGCGAGGGGAAATTAAGGGACGCTAATTGCGTGCTTGTCAACACTCGAAATAGAAATAATATTTGCAACAATTAAAACAGCGCCAGCGCCAACAAAGGAGTCAACATTTTTGAGCAATTCAAAGGCAGGTCCCCACAAAACAAACCGCAAAAAAAAGGGACCTCAAACAAAGGACTCCCCAGCGGCTCGGAGCGGGCCGACTGAAGACCTCTGCCACCTGGTGCATAATTTTAAAATTTCAAATTGTAAATTATAAAAGGGACAACTCGTTTACCACCGGTGGCGGATAGCAGAGAGCTGCCTCAAATTGTGGGAGCCGTAAATGCGCCGAAATCAAAGAAAGTATCCGCCGGGCAACGGCAGCGGCGTCAAGTGAACCGCAGGCCTGGAAATGGTGTGAATTCGTTTAAACGTCCCACTTTGGTGTTGAATACTTCTTGGAATACTTCTTTAAATACAGCATGCTCCTGGCGGCGTTGGAATAACTTTCGGGGAAAGGAACGGCGGAAAATGCTTACCGTTTGGGATATAAATACTTAATTCGGGTTCGGTAGTAGCGAAAAGTTCAGCAAGAATATTGAAAGAATCTTTATAAAATGGGAAGTTCATTTCAGAGCACTCTAGAAAGTCGTAGAATATATAAATGAAAAAATATTAAATGTAAAATATATAAAAATAAAATATATATATATATATATATGAATATTTGTTCTAGATAAAAGTATCTTTTTCGGATAACGTTTGCCACCCAAAAATAAGGTCACAGGCTTTAGGAATATTGTTTATTCTTAACTAAGGAAAAACAGTTCCCAAGTCTCAATACATTTTCTGGAATTTATATTAATTGGATATAAAATACTAATATAAATATAATAATATTTGTATAATATATAAAATAAGCATGGTTTCAAAGGACATCACTTGACACATAAGCTTTAACTAATTACCTATTAATAAATAAATAAATATAAGTACTTAGATATTATCTGTTAGCCGATCCACTAATGGATATATTTATTTTTGTCAAATCAACCAATATGAAGCTTGTTAAAAATGTAGAAAATTTTAATTGTTTAATTAAGATAATTTGAACAGCTCAATTTTGGTCTGGAGCGAAAGGGGTGAGACTCATTCTGCTTCTCCCGGGGGCCTCGGCTCTACTTGACGGTTGTGGGATTCCGCTTGGGCAGATTCTGTTTGAGGAGTCGCCAGTTGATGCTGGTGGGCGGGCTGGTGGAACGCTGCTTGCCCAGCTTGTTGTGGCTCTGGCCCTTGGAGAGCTTGGAGCGGCTGCCAGCCAGGTTGCGGTACTGGCTGATGCTGCGCACCACCTTGGGGGCGCCCTTGGACCGGAACTTGCGCTTGAGGACCATCTTGCCATGACTGATCTGGCTCTTGTGTCCAAAGGACTTCGATTTGGCGAGGCCCTTGCGCAGAGCTTTGGACCCGGACTTGGCGAGCTTCGGCGGAGACTTTTCGGACTTGAGCGACTTAGCCAACTTCGAGGACTTGAGCGACTTCGACGACTTGGTTGACTTGGTTGACTTGGTTGACTTGGTTGACTTGGAAGACTTAAGCGACTTGGAGGACCTGAGGGACTTGAGCGACTTGTGGCCCTTGAATCCCTTACCCTTATCCAACGACTTGACCTTGAGAGCCGCGACCTTGGACTTGAGGCTCTTGACCGACTTCTGGGCGGAGACGATGGCCCCGCCCTTGGCGCGCGGGTCCACCTTCTCGGGCGGCGCGGCCACCGAGTACTTGGGGAACGTGGCCGGCTTGGCAGCCAGGGCCCGATCGGCCTGGACGATGGCATCGAAGTTGCCGAACACCTGGCGGATGTTGCGGTTCACGTACTCCAGGTACTTGAGCGACGAGTTGCACAGGGAGCACTTCTTCTCGCCCTTGTCGCCGTTGTTTCGGATCAGGCTCTCCAGGTAAAGGAAGTTCTTGGCCATGTTCTCGCAGTAACGGCACTTGCCGTCGGTGCCGGCCTTGGTCGATTGCTCCATGGCGTTGGGCGTGGGATTGTAGAGTCCGGTCTTCTGCGTCAGATTCAGCACCGAGTTGTTGGGCACTACGTATTCTCCGGGGGCTGGTCTCTTTTTTTGAAGGCCTATCATTTTACGTAATACCGAAATTTGGTTTACCCTGAAAGGCTGCGAACGTTTCTGTTCGGTTGGCAAAAGTAAAATGACAATGAAGTCGGTTTGGGGTATCACAACGCATTGACTCCGTTTGCATCGCCTACCTGGGATAATGTTTTTGCCATGAACTCTCCTGTTTTTGCTCAGGGAAGTCCCCCCACTGGTGGAGGTTACATCATTAAAAATGTCAAAAATTGACTCAAAATTAATTTTTTTGTAATTTCCAAATTAAGTATGCAGATTAATTAACCAAATAACAACTAATATGGAAAAGAATTGAAATTAAAGCAGTTTTGGCTTAGTTATGGTTATTTTTTAGTCTGACTTGTCAAAAAAATGCGGTATTAAAATTCATATATTTGAGGGCTTCTTGAGGGCATAATATGGCCAAAAATTAAATGATAGCCGAATGCCATGTATTTTCCGATTCGCCGTTAAAATTCCAATTATTTAACAATAAAATACCTCAAAAAATTGGAAATAAAATTTTGTCCAATTAGAAGAAAGGCTTACCGGTTTGAAATTAAGACTGTTTTCGCCAAGTTATGGTTATTATAAATTTTGATTTGGCCAAAAATTAGGATATAAAAATGTCGATTTAAGAACCCAAATATCCGCATACTTGGGGTCTTCAGAAAAGCATAATTTGGCCAGAAATGGAATGACAGCCAAATGCCGTTTATTAGGTTTCAGATACTAGGCGAACAGATGATACTAGGCAGCAGCCGGCAGTTTTTTGAAATTTTAAGACGCTTAAAAGTATGCTACATTTATTGCGTACGCAGCATTATTGTGCGGACCACTGATTAGGGTTTCCGGTAACTGATGTTTCCGGTTCGCCGAAGAGCATAGCGGTCATTTAAAAAATTATTATACAAACTGCCAGGGTAGAAAAATGCCGATTTATAGACCCAAAAATGGGCGTTCTTGAGTTCTTATTGAAACCATATTATAGGCAAAAATGGAATGACAGCCAAATGCCGTTTATATTCCGAGTCGCCGCGAAAATCTTAATTATTTAAGAGTAAAAGATAGGAAACAAATTTGGTCTAATTTTTCAAAATTTTATAGGGTCGAACCGACAAATGGCATTGAAACTAAGACCTCTGGAGTCGGATTCGGGGCGGGTGCCTCAATTAATCTCAATGTTCTGCTCATCAAAGGCCGGCCAATTTGTCGGCTAATCGTCAACCTTGCCCCGCTCAATTATTGATCAAATAAATTGCTGCGACTATTTAAATACCTGTTCCAAATTAATATAAATGCTGCCGTCGAAATACCTTTGCAGGCACTTGAGGTGAAAATAATAGGAAACACTGAAACTTCAATATTTGCTATTATATCAGATTAAAATTTCAATATTTCCTATTATTTCCTTTTTAAACTTTAATAGTTCCTATTATTTCCTATTAAAACTTCAATATTTCTTATTATATGTACCTTATCTTTATGCAAGGGAATTTCGTAAAGTAAATTTCGTTTAAGTAAATAATAATAATTCAAAAAAACAATCTTAGAAATTGAAATGCTTTAAATAATTTTCTTTTTAAAATACGAATGTGGCAGCTATTTAATAAAACTAATTATTAGACTAATATAATTTCAAAAGTATCTAATAAATTCCCTTAGAAGTTTAATTGTTGTAAATGTTTTAAATAATTTTCTTTTTAAAATACGAATGTGGCAGCTATTTAATAAAACTTATAATTAGTTTAAGTTAAGCTCTATTATTTATGTAAATTGTAATATATTACAGGCGCTATCGTCCTGAGCTCTACTGTGCGACTAAAGCTTGACCGCTGGCCAGGAAGTGGGCGCCGTCCTCGATCCCGACTCGTTTAATTTCTATTTCCTTGGGCACAATTAGCGATAATCAGCTGGCAATGGCAGCCAGCACTTCGTCCTTTGGTCCTTCGCTTTCCCATTCGCATTCCTATTCTCATTCGCATTCGCATTTTGATTCCCATTACCACTCCCCATCCATTCAGCCTTTGTGTATTTGGGTCAGCTCGCTGCGATGTGCACAATAATTTATTTCATTCCGAGATATAATCGTGAAATTTTAGTTTGTCGTGTCGTTTGTTTTGTCCGGCTAACACATTTTTAAATGCCTTTTCGCAACGGGCTGACCTTGGGCCGCCGCGATTGCTGGGCGTTATGTAAGTTGATGGCGAGCGTTTTGGCCCAAATGGGTAATTACGCCATGTCTGGGAAGTTAAACCCAATTTATTCCGAATCGATTGGGTAAACGATTAAACCCGGAAGGCATAAGGGCTTAGCCGTTCATCCTTTCGCTTCCAATTATATGGATATCCTAGCATCCTTGCCGCGAAGAAAGTTATTCGTATTTACAATTCGATGAGCGTGGCATGTCTCAATTGCAGCATTTTTCCCCGGTCATAGCCAGTTTGAGTGTGAGTGCTGGCAGAACATCCGTCAGTTGTCGTCCATTAAATTGTTGTGTTGCACACATCCCATCGATAAGACGATGACGCTGCAGACTACGCCCAGTTCCGCCCACTTTGGCAGACAATTCCCTGCGACACATAACTTCCAATTGAAAATATCTTGGAAAAGTCAAACACAAGTGCAAATGCCAATAAAACAGAGTAGCCCAGGGGATGGGGATCGGGATCGGGATGTGATGGCGTTTGGGAGCCTCACAATCTAAGAACATAGAAAGTAGCAAGGAACAGAGAGAAAAAAGGGAAGGAACAGGAAGTTTGTCAAGGGAAAAAAGAAATTTTAATTCTTAAGAGATAATATATGGAATTTAAACTGTAGAAGTAGGTCTGTCAGGTCATATTCTGTAAAACTTATATTTATGTATTCCACTTTTGTTTAAAACAAGATCTGAAATGTACGATTTACCCCCATAATTAATGCTTTTAATTAGCTTTGTCGGACTTTAGCTCAAATGTAATTTGTATAAATAATGCTGAGTTATACTTATAAATAAATTTAGAAAGATTAATTTAAATATACAAATAATGCCGAAATATACTTATAAATAAATTCAGAAAAATAAATATAAATATAAACCAACATAAAATGCGCTACGATGAAACCTACAAGAAAAAGAAGCCACAAAGTAGTGCCACTATTAGGAAATTTCTGAACTCATTTTATAATTTAGATGGACTAAGTTCTAGGCCAAAATATATTGTCCCTTTGGTGAAGAATAAAAGTCGGAATATTAAACTTAAATCAATATATAGCTATTGAGAAACCATACTATTTAATAAAGAAAATACTATTTTATTAGAACATTCAAAGTCTCTTCATATGAAATCAATGACTTCCTTTTTTAATTCCAGGTATTACTTAATTTTTGGCTCAGTGTGCACACACACCCGTTCGTAGTGCGGCCATAAAGTTGATTGTTCATAAATGTACGGGGCGTATACGTAATGTCGGGCACTGCACTAAAGCAATGCAGGACTCTGTGCATCGGGTGGATGGAGTCTGGCCAGGCGGGTGAGGGGGGCACCGGCACTGGTGGGGCAGCCATAAAGTGGCAGGGTAATGAATTTATTAAAAGTTCATTTTGTTTAGCAGCAGCAACAAAAGGAGGCTAGCAAAGCGTTTGTCTTGGGCCGCGACTTGGCATGTTGGCCAAGTTTACGTAAATAGACTTCTATTATATGCGCCCCGCATGCGACTCGAAATGTGAGTGTTAATGTTAATGGATTTGTGCCAAGTTCTCGCTTCGCTCACTGATTTATTCGTGGTCAAAAGCGGGACACCGCTTTTCTTTTGTTGCCCTGTCGCCTTTGTTTGTTGCGTTTGACTTTGTGGTGGCACACTTCGGACCTGTCCTGCCTAGCGTTATTTTTTCCTTAGCCTGCCTGCTTTCCAAGTAACTTTTGACCCACAAAGGTTGCCGCTCCTGGCTCCTTGGCATGTCCTTTACCGCTCTAACGACTTCCTGAGACGACGGCTGCATACACACATACGAACTTGAGTACTTGGTTCAATTTGCATGTCGCCGTTAAAGCCGAGCTAAGGTGGGCCCCGCCTTGTTTATTTTGCCTGACTTCGGTGCTGCCCTACGTGTTTATCGCCTGCAAATGGCGATTCTTGAGGAAAGTGAAACCGGTCTCGCCTCTGGCTTTTCTAGGCTTCTCCCTGCTTTTCCAGGCTTTTCTTTCTTCGCCGTCGGCGAGTGGGAGTCCGAGTACGAATCCGAGTTCAGGCCGCTCGGCATTTCAATATCAACGGAGGCATGCATAATTTCTTTGGCCGCGCCTATGTAAATTTGCTCGGAAGTGTTCAGCTGCGAAAAAGTGTGGCTCTGCTGGCGGCGGCAGTGCTTTTGGCCCACATTCCCCGGCGGCGGAAAGCGGGTCAACTTCATTTTTCGTGCTGACCCACAACCGCAACAGCAACAACAGGCGGTTGCTCGCGTCGCGTTGTTGCTGTTTGATGTGCGAAAGCCGCAAACACAAATTAGCACAACAACTAGCAGCAGCAGCAATAGCAGCAGCAGCAGCAGCAGCAACAACAACACTAGCAACAGCGACAACAGCAACGCGTCCATAATTCCTTTTGCAACACTGCGGCGGGGATTTCCCCCACTTTGGCACTGCTTTCGATTCGCGTTTTCGGGCTTAACTGCCTTTGCCTGGCTTTTTATTGTTATTATTTGCCGCTAGTCGCTGCCGACGTCGCCAGCTACTTGGCATAAAGTCCAAAGTGCAAATGTTTTGCGGTCAGTTTGGATTCGAAGTTGGCCAGCAACGCGACGCGCACCTGAGCCTGCTCCTGCAACGAACCTCCTGCGGAGAAAGGCAACAAAAAAAATAAAGAGAAGCGGAACAGTGTGTGCTGCGGTTTTCCCGATCCGACCGTTCGCGTGTCTGGCGCTTCCCGAAAAATAAAGGAATCGCTCAGCAAAGGCAGCGGATGCGTTTATCCTGCAGGACAATGGCTGAAAGAAAAAGCAATTACCAGTGAACAAAGCCGAGGCGGGTTCGAGCCGCAGCCCGAAACGAGATTTTTAAAGACACTCAGCCGTGTGTCGGGGTAAGCCAACTTGGGTTTAACTCGGGCCTCTGCGTAATCCCTTAATTATGCTAACAAACTTTAAGCGATTTTGAGAAAATGTTAAGGGCTTGATTTGTAAAATAAGAACTCTTGTGAGGTTTGTGGGAAATGAATAAATTGTGGAGATTCTTACCGAGAAATATTCCACAAAATAAATTGTATGATTCCTATTATAAAAAATACTCCTATATGGTTATTACGTTTTGTGTAACCACTTTTACTATTTTTGAGTATTTATTTATATACAAATATTGTTCTTGGCTTTGTTTTGACTACGTATAATAAAAATGTCATTAATAAACCAGATTTGACTAATAAATTTAAATATATTCCTCTCCATTTTACTACGATGATGTAACCTTTTGTATAAATGTGACAAACATGTTATTTATTCAGATTACCAGGATTTTGATTGCAAACCGTTGTTCTATATTTTATTTCAGTTTCATGTAGTTGCCCACCCACGCAACTACACGTAACGTAACACCTGAACTCAATGCATTAGTTCTAGGTTATATAAATATGTTGTGCTTATTCACCTGAAATTTGACATGCAACTCTATCTCCTGCTCCACAAGTTTTTAAAGCCTTAAAAAACGAATTGACTCATGTGTTTTTCCCCTTTAAAAGTATTTAGCCAGCGGCTGATAACAAGAAAAAATGTCCGAAAGGCGCTTTATGAATTTATGATAATAAAATGCATATTTACACATTTATTTTGTACATACACAAGCAAATATTTATTGTGTCCGCTGCAATTTCTCATAAAAGTTGCTGCTTTCGTAAACGAACAAAAAAGGAAGTGAATGCCAAACAGTTTAAACTTTTTGCCAAGGATTTAAGGGGGAAAATGAGGAAAATTAAAGCGCGGTATTACCTACCTGGTAGCCAGTTAGTGTGAAAAGCCAAGGGACAAGGGGACGGGGCATGAAATCTAAAATAATTTTATTTTCCAGGCATTACGCAGGCAGGATTCCGGATCTCGGAACTCCTGTCCTTTCCAGCAGAATAAAAGTTTTACGCATAGCCACACAGGCGGAGCTCGCAACGCATTTCAGCTAAAAGCATTTCAATGCTGTTAACTATTTTTGATGGCGATACGCACTATAAAGCCGGGTGCGGAGTCCAAGGCGACTAGTGCTGCCAGAAAACTGAAAGGATAATGGAGGCATAACGCATATAACGAGAGTTTCTAGATATATTTACTTAAAATTAAACCTAAACTGGGTTTAACTTAACTATTTAACTGGTAGAAAGTATGATATAGGTTTAAGAAGAATAAGGTACTTTTGTATGGCTTTAATAGAATAATATATTCAATAGATATATTTGCAAATATTTAAGTATTTAAGTTTCATCTATAAAGTTCCCCTTTCCTTTGGGCCACTACCAAGTGCATATGTGACCAGAAAAGGACAATTTGCCATCCCTGCCGCCTGCCAGGATCTGAGTGGGCGGCACTGGGAAATCTCCACAGAACTCAGACACTTAATTTGCTGGCCAGCTATCCACCTTATTTCGTCCTGCATATGAAGCCTCGTGCACCGCCGGGCGATAATGACACAAAGCCGCTTAGCGATGCGCGGACGCCCTTGATGTGGTCAAGACCTGGAGCCGTTGCCTTAATGAAATAAAATTCAACGGCTCTGACTGGCACGTCGAATTAATTGTGTCGCCGCCGGAGGCGAAGCTGGAGGGCCAGCGGACCCAATTGAGCGGCATTGAAAGGTGTCGGCAATTAAGGGAAATCAGCAGGGAATCGCAGTGGGAACGGCACAGGTGCCTGGGTCCGTCCAATCAGGGCAAGTGCATATAATGGATAATTAATCTTGCAGCTGCCGACGTGCATGGCACTCTCTTTTGTATTAATTAACACACGTCATTTATCGATTTCAATTAAGCTATAAGATATGCCACTGCTGGCCAACAATCTTGCTGGTTTCTGAGCCCTATTAATGTGCATCGTGATACCCACAAAATACTCGTACTAGAAATTTTATCACAGACAGATGATAGGGTCCTTTGGGGTAACAGTTCACGGAGAAAAAGAAGCTATAGAAAAATGGCATTTTACTTGATAAGTTTCTCAGGAAAGGTAATAGGAATTTTAGGACCTTACTTAACTATGTATTTCCTATTTTTCAAGCAAGTGTCTTCAGTATAACCCACTGGTATTTATATCTTCTGTCTCCATACCAAATTTGAACTCATTCTAACAAATATCCGGGTCACAAGAGCTGCTCTCTCTGGGTTTTCCCAAAGGCACAAAAGGGGAGATTTGGAAAGCTAAAATATTATGATGGTCAGGATACTTGTTTGCGATTTATTGTTACTTTTATGCATTTATTTTTTGTACTTTAAAATGCAATATATCAAAATGAAAGTGGTCAAGCTCTCAGTTGTATTCTTGAGTAAGCTTTCTCTCGGTGTGGCTTTTAATGGGGCATGTGTTGCTCCGGTTGGGAGAACAATGTTGCCGATGGAGCACGCCAACACCATGCCAATGGGATTAGCACAACAAAGTAGCGGGCTGCGAGTATGCATGCGGCAAGTGCGTGCCTGAGTGCACCTGTCAGGGCTTTTAAGTCATCCAGCCAGTCATAGTGGCTCTCTGTTCGTGGGACCGGCAACTGACAACTTGACAGCCCCAGACTAGCACCAGTACCAGTACCAGTGGCAGTGCCAGAGCCAGTGCCAGTACTGGTGGCTCCTTTGCTCCCTCGGTTTAGCAGTTCAGCAGTTGAGCAGCTGCCGGATCGGAGCAAACAAACAAATGGAGCCTTCGCCAGTGTCTCCCTAGGCCGGTCATATGCGGGCAGCTTATGCTCCGAGTGTTATCCAGCCTTTGGTCTCCGACATGCAAATGGAGCAGCTCCTGTTCCTGCTCCTGCTCCTGCTGCTGCTGCTGCTGCTCTGCTGCCACCAACAAGTACACAAAGCCCGGCCAGAAGTACGAGTGCCAGTACAAGGGTCCACAGTGAGCTGCCAAGTTCAGTTGCATAAATGCATAAGCCGCAGCACGCACGCACATGTGGGCAAGGCGATGGCAGGTGGGCTGCCAGATAATCACGCCGCACACGGAAAGGGTGGAGGAGATGGGGACTCCGGATTACTAGATACCCAGATTCGGATTCCTGCCCGGGACCCACTTTAATTAAGAGGCCAGCGCGCCGCTTTGGCAAATGTCAAAGCTTGGGGCCACGCCTCGGAGCGACCCAACTTCATCTGGAAATCTTTCCAAATTTCCAAATTACCGGAGTTTTTACCAGAGTTCTTTCTAGACCCATAATACATAAAATGTATATTTTATGTAAACATTTAAGGGCTGTCAGCCAAACAAATTTCAAGTGAAAATCAGACTTAGCCAAAGCACGACTCTAAAGTTTACAGATAATGCTTGGCATTTATTTTGGCATTAAATCCTTAACATATATTTATTGGGAATTCATTAAATAAGAGAAAATGTAGAAGCAAAGAGCAACCAAAGCACTTGGCACAGATTTATCAGTAAAAAAAGTCTCTGGCAGGACTTATGGCACTCATCTCGGTATCCTAGTTATCCCTAAACTCCTGCCAATCAGCGCGCTGATAAAGAGCATGCCGAGTTCGCCTCTCAGCGGCAACATTGCGCCCTTTGTGTGTGCTCAACTGCAGCTGCCAAAAGTTGTCTTAACTTGTGCACACTGTGTGCAGTTTCAGTTTATTTCTGGGGCATTTAAGTGACTGGCCGCCTTAGCAGGGGTTACTGCTGCTGCTGCTGCTGCAGCTACTGCTGTGCCCACTGACTTGGCTTTTACTGGGAAACCCTCCGGTTACTGGCTGCCATATACTCGGCAGCACTGCCTGGCTGCCTTTGACGGGCCACGGCTGGGAACTTTTTCTGGCCCTGGCTCTGGGTGCCAGGACGAGTGGAATGTCGGCCAAGCTAACACATCCTGACACAAGTCAAGGAATTTATGAGCTGTAACGTTTTGCCATAGTGTTCTGAGTGCCCTTCGGGGATGTGAGGCTCTTGGCTTAATTGAAACTTAAACGCTTAACCCTCGGTGTCAGTCGAAAGGTGCCTTGTTTTTGGCAGCTTCCTGGTCGATATCAATTTGACAATCGACAATTGAACCGAGCTGGAAGCAGAGAGCGGGCTCTAAATGTACGGAATGTATTTTATTTTTCCAATAAGCTATTATTGTATAAACAACACTTTCAAGTTGGTATTATAACCACCTTCAATCTATTAATAAATGATGTGTAATAAGTTTAAATTAGTAGAGTCAGGGATCGGTGATCATACTTCTTTTGTGGCATTGTACTTATTTAATTCCAAATTGGCCATTGGCATCTCTCTCTTAGCCAGTTGGCCATGATTGTTGAATCGAAAACCAATAAATGGCGAGGGAATCAACCCAATTATGCCACCAAAACTTCTGTAAACTTCGGCCCCTGATTGGACTAGTCAGACACGCAACCGGGCCGAGTGCCGACGCGTGAGCCAGCAAGTGGCCGGCATTGTACCCGCTCGCCATGGCAACGCGCGGTGGCCACCACAATAACACGGAGCATGCACCGCTCGGCCCACCACTGGCCACCACAATGCGCCGAGCCGCGCCGCTCCGCCCGCCGCTCCACTCCACAGTTGGCCGCCAGTTGTGCCGGAGATTCCAGCAGGGGCAGCAGGGCCTGGCCATGTCCAGCTCCACTACACAATCTGTGCAAATTCGTGTAATAAACCGGAATATGCCGAAAGTGAAACAAATCGCGGAGCTCAAACGCACCGCAGCAGCTGCGAGTCTCTGAGCTATGTGAAGAATTTTGTGTGAGCTTTTTGCGACAACAGCGCGGACTTGTGGATTTTCGTATATTTTTTCTATTTTTTTGTATTTTTTTGTATATGCTAACATGGAGTGGACAGCGCACGCTCGCTCTCTCGGGCGGAATTGGAATGCTTTGAGCCAGGGCGGAATTGGCCGGAATGCCTTGCCTTGGCCAGCTCTCTCGCTCGCGATTAACCCGAAGAATGCCAAAGTCGAGCTCGGATCGCCAGGTGGCTCCAGCCAGGACCAGAAAACCCAAACAAAGAGATGCGGCTGCAGCACAGGCTTAGGGCACTGAGAAGAAAACTGGTTTCGAAAGTTAGCGGAGAAAAAGGGTTATCTGAATGGCTTCTAAAATGAAAAGTTTATTATACTTTTAAGCCTCCCAGAGTTCCAATTGAAAGTCCACAATTTCACGCTATATTTCAGCCAGGACTCGCTCCACAGTGTAGCTTCCTTTTCTGCTCTCGTGGGCGAAGTGGCTTTCCAAGTGGTTTTTCAATGAAGTGTTAAGTGGGCAAAACTGCCTGGCTGCCTGTCCTCTCCAAGTCGCGCATGTGTTGGTGTGTGTGCTCAGCTACTTTGGCCAGGACACCTGCGAGTGTGTGTCTGGGAGCCTTGTTGTGTGCTTAGTTGTCGCCGGCTTCTCTCTGTCCCTCTCACCTGGCAAATAGCGTTGCGGTCTGTGCACACCTCGTTTCCAGGAGCCCAGTCGCCCAGCATCCAGGCACCCAAGCATCCCGATCCCAATCCCCGCCGTCCGTATTGTTTGATGGTGGTTATAAAGCTGACAGCTGTCAGTTGGCAGTAAATTTGCTAAAATGTTTATTTGCCAAGCGGCTAAGTTTGCGTTTAACAGCAAGGCACACACACGGGAAACACACACCACACACACACCATACACACACCAGCTCACTTGAATGGTCGAGGCGGCCACCGCACAATCACAGACAGTCGGCGAGCCCACAAGGATACACTCGGCCGGGGCCAAGGGCCAGCAACCAAGGACCACTGTGTTGGCCAGGTTTAATCATTTATAAACAGCTGCAGCAGCAGCTACTACAAATATGCGAGCAATTCCGAGCACGGCCGGCATGACAAATGTTTTGGTACTTAATAATAGAATAATTATGGCGACACCATACTATAAAACGGTTTAATGATTATGATGCCCATATCCTCACACATGCCCTGTCTGTGTTTGTCCATAATGGCCAAATGCATTCCCATCTGTGTGTGGGTGTGTGTGTGCTTTGGGTTTAATTACCATTTGGCAATAATATGATTCGGGCCGCAGTCTGAGTGCCCTGAGTAGTCGCCTACCCTTGAAGCTTTTAGCCCACTTGCATTATCTGGGCCAGGCCCTCGCCGGATGCCACTCAATTTTCGAAATTTTCTCAATTGGCCTAAAAAGTTTGCCTCGTTACTTGGGCTTCTACACCTGGAAAAAAGGAATTTCTTAATATAAAGATATTAGTTTAGGATCATAACATCAAGGTAATTGATATTCAAAGAAAATTTCTAGAGAAGCAGGAGAGGCAACGGTTTTATTTCATTTAGCAAGGAATTTATCTACTAAAATTCTCCTTTTGCTTTTGTAAGCCAATTATGTGCACACTTTTTTTTGAGTATTTTTCCGCCATCCTATCATCATTCTCGGCTGCTCGGGCTAATGGAGCTCATACTTCAAGCCGGGAGGTGGAGAAAAGTTAAATTTTATTGCATTTCCCGACCAACTGCTGCGCGCAGCGTCTCCTTTTTTATTATTAATTTATTAAAAGCCCGACGCCTGTCGTCTGTCCATGGCTTTCAGCGGAGTTGGGGGCCGTTCAACGCCTCGTAAACCTTGCCAAAATCATCACCATCTCGCCAGTTGGCAGTCGTCGTCGTCGTCGTCGCAAATGAAATGTAAATCCGAGGCTGTGAAGGCGGAGGAGCCAGCGAACGAATCGAGCTTAATGCCCGGCAATCGCCATCAATGAGCCTTTCGCTTCCATTTCCTTTTCCCAATCCAGCCCAAACCAAACAGAAACCAAAACCAATCCAATTCGCATTCGCAATCGCAATCGCACTCGAGCTCTTGTGTTTATATAATTTAATTTCGAGTTGCAATCAATGCGATAGGTTTTCCCAGATTCTCGTCTTTATCGAATCGACTGCGAGCGAGGTCTCAACTTAAGCATCGCGGAGGCAGCCACATGGTTATTATTTGTGGCTAAAAATAAGCAAGGAATTTCCGATCCGTTCCGTTCCGCTGCGGTGCTGCCTTCCGTTATTCGAAAACTATTTTCCAGGCGATTTAACAGCCAAATTCACTTTGATATCGCGTGAAATGCGCGGCCTGCGTATGTGTGAAAAGGGAAATTTAAATCAAATGCAGAGAGAGACATTGAATTTTTCATGGCATACTTTAGTGCGCTCCGAGCCGCGCTCCTGTGAACGCCCTTGCGCACAGCGGGGAGGCTCGGATGATGGGCAGATCCATGGGAGTTGGGAGATGGCTTCCGCCAGGTGGAATGATGGTCCATATATGTGGCAGCAGCTGGAGCCTCCATTCTAGCTGTCTATGGCGCCGCTGAGCTGGCGGGGAATTCCCCTGGCGGAGTCAGCGACAGGATTGTCTGTGTGTGTGTGTGTGTGCTGTTCACTCTTTGATAAAAACCGAAATTAATTATTGACGAGGAGCTTGCCGCGGATGTTGCCTTTGCGTTCGCCTCTTGAAAATTTAAAAGGCGTTCGAGTGAAAGCGGCACACACACGCTGCTCACTTCCGTTTCCGCTCAAAAGCACAGAATGTGTTTACTTTGAACTAGCAAAACTGTCAGCGACAACCGCAAACTATCGGCGGTAAGAAGGACCCGCATCCAGGCAGCCCTAACCGAGCCAGTTGTGAGCAAACAAATTAGTGTTTAATTATACATATACGCAAAGGCAGCCGAGGCCAACCAGCCAACCAGCCAGCCAGCCAACCAGCAGCAGCGGCTGCCGCGATTCATTAAATGGGCAAAAAAATGCTTCAAAGCGGCGTAAAATGAGTGAAAAATCCAGTGACAGCCACCAGCACAAAGACAAACACAAAGTAGCGAGAAAAACGCTTCGGAAAACGGGTCAGAGAACGCTGCTAACCGCATTAGAGGATGCAAAAGCGTCCGAAACCGGAAGTGGGCGACGTGACTACGGGGCCGCCGAAGCCGCCGCGTCTGAAGGCCGCGAAAAAGCATTTGCAGTTCGAGAGTCCGCTGCCGCGAAGGACACGCGCCAAGGAGGGGCAGGAGCAGCTGGAGCACGAGCAGAAGCAGCAACATCCCCAGGCAGACAAAGTCATTGCTATGCCGGACAGCAGCCAGGATGCGGACACGGATGCGGCAGCGGAAGCAGCAGTGGACGTGCCAGAAACAAACAACGAGCCCCGGTCCGAGTCAAGGACCCACCCAAAGCCAGATCCTCACCAGGAATCGGTGTCACAGTCGCAGCTGCAGTCCGCCGTCGTAAAAAAGCGTCTCGCCGAGGGCTGCTCCAGCCTCATGTACGCGTGCCAGCGGGGCGACATCTACCAAGTGCTTGCCCAGATGCGCGCCAAGGTAAGGAGCTTACACTCTAAAAAAATAACTGTAGGGGGGAATTAATATGTTGCAGAAAAGCTGGCATGGATAATCTGTAGAGAAAGTCGTAGAAATTAAAATTAAATACATTGATACAGACTTAATCTATTCTATATTTTGATATACTCAAGGAAGTCATAAAATGTATTTTTTGTAGATCAGAATTAAGTAATTCTAATTTTTTAAATTCCCAATCATTTTAGGCTTTGATTTTCTATCTGTAAACCTGAACAGATTTAAGTAATCCTAGCACTTAACCTCTTTTTAAAGTCCCAATAATTTAAAGGCTTTGATTTTCTATCTGTAAACCTATCTAATATAGAGCTTGTAAAGTTCTGAAACTATCCAGAGCCGACTCTACACGTGTTAAGTTTGAGCCAACGCCAAGTGTGTAATGGAACAGGATTTACCAGCAAGGATAATGGCCAAGACGAGGCGGCCCAAGCATGACAAGCTGACTTCGTCCAGGGGCCTGGACCTGTTTGTGCCTTCAAAAGGCAAGGCCAGTCATCTTAGGGCCTCCCAAACAAAGGCCCAAATCAGGCAAAGGCGTAACAGGATTCTAATCTTTTTGCAGTCACGATGAGCCGGCACAATGCTTAAAGCCAAAGGGAAACCCTTTCGAGGTTCCGGGGGCCGATCCCGGGCATTCCGGGCATTAGAGTTTTTCGGGGACTTGGGGACTTGGGGATTTGGGGGGGAGCGGTCTTTAAATTTCCGTTGCAGTCATTTCGGCGCATTGTTCACAGTTCAGAGCCCCTAATTGCTTCATAAACATTTCTACAACAAGCTGGGTGGCGAGGACAACAAAGGCGAGTTGAATTTGAATGCTGTAAATGGCAGGACATTTAAAATTGACAAAATAATCCCCCAAGCTTAGTTATGCCAGGCGAATGGTGAATGCTAAATGGTCCTTCCACTCTTCCTTGCCTTCGCCGAGTCGGAGTCGGACACCGAGTCCTTTCGTAACATTGGACGGTTCGTCGTCCTTCCAGGGCCTTCATTTCATTCGATTCCGTTTCGTCGGCTCGTCCGTTCATCAGCGCCTAAATATGCCAATTTCACATTTAATTGAAATTTGAAAAGTTTTTAATTGAACGCAGATAAATTTTCAAGGCCTCCTCGAGAGGAGCCGCCTGGTCATGTCCTCCGGTGGCCCAGCCTCTACTTTCCGTCCTTGCCATCGGATTGTCATGTTGCTAGTTTTGCAATTATTCGCCAGCCATTGTGAGCCCTGACAAATGCCTTCATTTCCGGCCAGTTGGCGTGCCTTCGTCCTGGTAATTGATATTGACGCCAAATTTGATGTGAAATTGCCTGGCATTGAGTATTGCGCACAGTTCGAGCACGGAGCGACTTTTTGCGCAAATACTTAGATGAGAGCGCGCCCCTCCTTCACTCCTTCCATCTGCCACCTCCTGCCGCCAGTTTACTCGGTTATGTAATTGCTAAATGACATTTCGGTTGCCTAACCTTGGGGCAAAGCCACCCACAACAGGCCACCGTTCACCACCCTCATCGGCGATGTCGAGCAGTTTATTTGCCTGTGAAATATGGCAAATGCTGGCGATTATTACTTACTTTTGCGCCGCGTACTTTATGAGCCCCATAAACAACGACAACATGACCGCATTCGCATTCGCATTCGGATTCGAATTTTCCAGCTGAAAAGCGGAATGGAGGCAATGAGCCTGGCCCAGAAATAGGTTTTCAACTTTATTAGTCGAGCAGTGGCAACGGGGCGAATGCTCAACTTTATTCGGGCAGCGCTAACGGGGCGGATGCGTAATGCGAGTATGCATTACTTATGTTAATTGTTAACCGAAGGCTATTTCTTGTTTTTTTCTTGCGGATATTTAAAGAACAGTCGCTGGGCTGGGTTCAAGGTAAAGTCGCGGCGAGTTCGGCTCAGTAAATCCGAATATAATTACGTCGCCAGTCGCTGACTGATATTATTAATGTTGTTCGCGGCGATATTGTTGTTTGCTCCGCTTATTGCTGTTCTTGTTGTTTATTCTGTTATATCTTGTGCCTGTGAGACATGTTTTAATTTGTCTTCTCTCTGCATGTCTGTGGCTGCGGCCCCGCCTCCCGCCCACCGTTTATGTCCTGCTATCGCGCTTCGTCCTTGATAAGGCCGCCTAAGCTATTAAAACTTTTAATGTCTTTAATTTGCCGTCTTCTCCTGCCGGACTGAGCCAACATTTTTTGCTGTCGTATAATAATTAAACAGCGCCTCTTGGCTTTGTCGCGTTGTTGTCCTGTCTCTTGCTTTGGCCCAATGACTGAGCTGAAAAGCTCCTATATTTTGTGGGTTATTTTAATGGCGATTATAGTCAGGGAGCCTCGAACTATTTGAGTACACGAAGAATAAATTCCAAGAAAAATATATCTTTGAGTTATAAGAAGAGTAAATAATAAAACAATGAAATAAATAAATAAATGGTAAGATGGGGTTAATAAAGGTGTATATCTGCAGATACTTCTGTCACAAGAAATATACTTTAGTTGCGCCCAAAAATACTTCCCATGGGAGTAAATATTTAACAAAATATGTTTGCAAACCAGCGGCTTGCTCCTCCTGAAGCCTCCTTCTTTTCTCAGTGTGTTCTCCACTTATTGGATTTCTGTGTTTTCGATTTATTGCTGTGCTCAACTTGGCGTATGAGTAACAACTATTGCAGAGCTCGTTTCTTATGGCCGAAGGAGAGCGGCGAACAATAAGTATGCTATATATAAATATATATGTATGGATGTACATATAGACTTGGCACTCTGATACAACGCTGGTGGCTTCTCAGCTTTTTGAGAGCACTCAAGCAGCATTCATCGACGTTGTTTACTTGCCTGCTATTGTTTTGCTTAAACTTTTCATTGATGTTGGTTCTAGCAGCCAGCCCCCTCGATATCTGGGGCTCTCCTCGCTCGTCCCTATTGTCCGTCTTGATGCCGTCTTTGTTGTTGCTGCTGGTTTTACCAATTAAGTCTTAATTTCTTAGAAAATAAAACTTTTTGGCTCCTGGCATTGTTGCTCCCCTGGCTATTCCCCGTTCCCCGCTTCCTGCTAGCGAATTCCCCCAGCTCTGGCTCGCCTTTAGTTAATGTTAATGGCGTAATTGTGCCACCTCCGCCGGCCAGGTCGCTTGTTGTTGCTTTGCTGCCTTCAACTTTAAACCGCAATTTAGCCGAGAGTTCGAAACTGAAGTTTTCCACCGCAAGTTGGTAATTGTATGTCTGTCCCGGTGTGTGTACCTGTGTACCTGTGCCGGGCTGCCGTCCCTCAGATTGCTGCAGGTGTGAATTATTTATTTTCACTTAAGATTTGCGGCGCTGTCGGGCTTCGTTACTTCGTACAGATAACAAAAATTCTAGGAAGTGGCCATATCTTTAATAATGAAATTGTTGTAAGAAGAAAAGTGTGGAAAGCTCTTTGATCAAGAGCATAATACCTCTTCGAGTGATTAACGAGTTCCTGATAATATATATATAGTGCCAAGAATACCCCAGGCAGGAACCATAGAGATGAATGAGAAAACAACGAGTAAGCAAACTAGTAGGCTTAGACGACGAGTAGGGGAGCCAGCAGATCGACGAGTAAAGACGACGAGTATGCGAGCCAGACGACTAGTAAAGGACGATGTTCAAGCAAGGACGACTAGAAAGAACGGAGAAACAACGAGTGAGTCGAGGTATAATCACTATATTTTGTAAGAGAAAACATTTTCTTAAATGTGTGTACATTTCTTCCTGTGCACTTTGCTCCCTGGCATCGGCTAACCAGTCCCAGCTCTTCCGCTTTTACAGATGCTTTAAGAAAAAGTTTTCGCTCAAAAGTCAGCTGCAAAAGTTGATTTAGCCGGGCCGAGAGCCGCAAGAGATGCCTTGGCTCGGGGCAGCTTTTGTTTATTGCAAATAATATAATAACAAAGCAAGCCGAGGCAACCACTTTGTGGGCGGCGATGCTGGGCCGAGTAAGCCTTTCGGGGAATTACCATGGCCAGCTGGCGAGTGTGGCCCATACGCCCTGGTGGCTGGCTCCTTTGCAGGGTACCACTGTCCCGTGGGATTCTTATGTGGTCTCCTCAAAGCAGGGCCGGGAGTGCTTGGAAGTTGTCGTTGAAAATTAATTTGGAATTCAGTGCGCGTTGTCGTCGTCCTTTGAAGCGGCCCAGGTAGGGTCGCAACTTAAAGCGATCGGGCTGTTTAGGAAAGTTACTTTCCACTTTGTACAGTTTCCATTAGCTGCGATTGATTGACCTTCGGTCGGCATCTTTTTAATTACGCTGGCTCCGGGCACTTTCCACTTTTCGCTTTCCTTGGCCATTGCCGGCGCTCAATCAACGTGCAAATTATTATCAATTTCGCCGAAATGCAGGGAGTGGGAGATGCAATCGGCAATCGGCAATCGTCCGGCGGATCCTCTTCCGGTGCCTTTGCTTGGTAATTTTAATTGCAATTTTTTTGCACTCGCCCGCTTGGCACATTTTGTTGAGAATTCATTAAAAATGACGTCGAAAAAGTTTGCATTTCGCCCAATTTCCATTTGCACTCTTTACCTTCGCCATGCCCCACCCCAGTCCAGCGTTTATTCAGAGTGAGTGGCTCGGGCTGTCCAATCGTTCCTCCATTTGATTTGGCTTTGCCGCTGACATTCGGATTACTTCATGGTATCTATTTAACTTCAGTCGCAGTCATTTGAATTTTTAATTAATCGCTTGCCCGTTTTCCCGGCCAGGTGAGGAATGGAGAGAGAGAGTGGAGGGTGCAATCAGCGCCAGTGGAGCTCCCAGATTGGATGAATCGACAAAATATCTGACCGACCAACTGGCCAACTGGCCAACTGACCCGCGACCTTTGAGCTTGCATGCGATTGAATGAATTTTCGACAGTTTTGCATGTCCGAATACAATTAATTAGGCGGCTAGGAGGAGGCCCAACAAATGTCCAAATAAAAGTCAGCGCCAACGAGTTAAATTAATGGGGCATCGTGCGGGTTTGAGGTCTCGGCCATCATCAGAAGTTGGCCCTAAACCGAACCAAACCGTCGGCTAATTGAGCCCCAAAACCCCATTTCCAATAGGGTGGAGCTCGCCAACTTTGTGTGTGGTTACCATATGCGGCGGCTTAGCCGGACAGCTGTCCAATTAATTAGAAACCACCGGAGGAGTACGAAAAGCAGGCGGACTATGACGAGGATGACTCTCTGACTGACCAAAGTTTGCAATGGCAAATTAATTACTGAAATCGTAGAAATTTGTCTTGCATTTCAGTTGGCTGGGAGCTCAGGAACCCGAACCCAACCCCGATTCCCCTTCCAAGCCGGTTGTCCCTGCTGTTTGGCTCTTGCAATGACTTCCGCCAGGGGCCGGCCAGTCCTCGGCCTGGCCAGAAGTTGCAAGCCAACAAGTTGGCCAACTGGAGTTGGAGAGCACAGAGAGAAGGATATCCGTGTATGAATTCGCATGGTCCTGCAACATTTTTGCTCAAGGAAATGCCCGACGGGCTAATCACATGCGAGATTTGAACCGGAGAAGGAGTCACAGGTCCGGGATACGTAGTCCGGAGTCCAGGGTCCGGAGGTCCAAAACTTTTGCCTCGGCATTCAACAATATTTGCTCGGAGTGCATATTGACAGTCAAAGTTGACACAAATGAGCCTGGCTTGTTACTAATTTTAATGCGCTTCGGTGCACAGTTCTCCGGCGTTCTGGGATGAGGTCAGAGTGTCTGCCATCCCGGAAAGTTTTTGTTGCGGAAATTACTCTGAATGCGAATGGGACTGCGGTGCGGGCGAGGCTAGAGTCTGGATGGAGCATTCTCGTAATTTTTAATTGACCCGAGCCCGGAAAGTTCCTCAAATATTTTGCAAGTTAATTCGATTTAGGCAAAACTTGAGCCATGACTTACGGCTTTCTAAGTTGGCCAATGAATTATGCAGGCGACACGACAGCGTCCGTGTCCGCTGCTCATATTTCCCATGTTTAGCCGGGCCTGAGCCGGGCTGAGCTGATCTGAATAGCTTAAAGTATGCATGAGCCGTGTAACCCGGAATTGAATTGCCGTTAAAGCGGGGAAATTGCTCTTGATGTTTGGCAAACATTTTACCACCTGAGATTGAGGGGGGCACGCCCGGATGGGGATGGGGATGAGCTCGAGGCGGAGGCAGCTCAAACCGCCGGAAAAGTTTGTAGATCAAAATGAAAGTTTGCCGTTGTTGTTAATCCGTTGCACGGCATAAAAACTATGCGAAAGTTTAACTACACAGCCCAGGGAGCTGGAGACCAGTAACCAGCAACCAGGAACCAGGAACCATGAACCGGCAACCGGCAACCGGGTACCGGGAACCGGGATCCGGGAGCCATCAGCCGGGATCCAGGAGCCTCGGCTGCCACATGGCATAATAATAATCCGTGCGGCAAACCTTTTGATGAGTTCGGGCCGTAGAGGATGGTGGCAGGGGGCAGGGGGCCTCTGAGCCAAAGTAGCTGTAAATAATTGCCAAAACTACTTAAGAATGCTGCACAGCGAAGCGCTTCCTCAAGGATCAGCAGGTGGGCTGAGCCCGGTTGGCGCCGCCAAAGGGTGGAGCAGGGGCTGAAGGAGGCTAAGAAGGAAGAGGAGCTGCACAGCAGAAAGGATGCCGCAACAAAGGGCTCGATTCCAGGCAACTGCAATGCATGAAGCCAGCCACCATTGTTCCTGCAACCGCCAACGTGGCACTAATTAGAAGTATAAAAGGTGCCACAACAACAGTTAGAGAGCGGCGTTATCCTGCCCCTCTCACTATCTTCCCTTTGCCCACTTCTGACTTTGTCTGCCTGCAGTTAAGCTTTGTCTGTCGAGCATGCAAATTATAGTTGCCGAGGCGGCGCCTCCGTCTGGAGGCTTGAGACGCTGCCACGCCTACGTCTCTATAATGCCACTGCCTCTGCTTGGGATCCTGCCAGGGGCGGACGGAGGGGGATAAATGCGATTATAGTTAGGACTTTGCTTGATTTCGGCGGGGAATGCAGTCTTCAAATACATTTAGAATAGTATTTCCTAGAAGTAAATTAGTACAGTTTATACAGAAAATGATGTATTTATTCTTTTGGCTTTGAGCCACACAAGTGAGTGTATGCCTTCTACAAATCACATATTTCTTGGGTCTTTGAAAGCTTAACTTATGATTCAAAGTAGTAGGAGTAAGAAGCCCCCAGAAAATCTTCGCCACGTTCGCCTCTGGATGCAGCCGACTGGATAGATGCTGTTACCTGCGCACTTTGCCGCTTACGTTAATTAAAATACATCTTCAGGGCGGCTCGGGCGAATGTGATTAACATATGAATTGCACATTGTCCGCATAAATTTGCCATTGAGGGCAGTTGGGTCCTTCTGGTGCGGTGGCTTCTATGCCCTGTGGTCACTTGACATCTTAAGCGGCCACAGACGGGGCGACCTCCAGGCGCCTGTCGAGGAGTTTCCGGTATTTGGGCTCAGGACCAGGGGTTATCATGCTGGAAGAGACGTGCTGCTGCTGCTGCCAGCAGCCCGATTTCGGGATGCTCCTTCAGCCTTTTAATGTGCCATTCTCCCGACGCGTCGCACATAATTATGGCGGATGTGCTGCCCAACGAAGCGTTAAGTCGAATCCTTACTCCAGTCCTGCGCCCAGTCGCCATCTCAGCCATCTCAGCCATCTCAGCCACCTCAGATGCCAGTTGCCATTTGGCATTCGTGCCCTTTCATGGCTTTCGGGCCATGCATGTATTTTATTTTTTATGCATTATCATGTAACTGTGTGGCAGGGAGTCCTGCCTGTTATTGTTGTGGCGTCTGTGTCGTCTTTCATTATTATTTATGCTTTATTTATATTTGTACGCACTTCCTGGGTGTAAACAGTGGAGGCTCCCTGCGCTCCTGCTGGATGGGTGCCGTACCACACGGCGTATGCGTCATCCGAAGTCCTATGACTTCTGTGACCAGCTTCCTCTCATTCTCATTGTTATGCTAATGGCCTACGATATATGAATAATAAGCCCCGGCCACAGCGCGACTGCTGACCACACGCACACTGCGTTTGCGGCTCAGATTTCGAGAGTATCCTGCCAGAGACCCCGTCTCCCTCCTGTGATGACAACTGTTGTCGCTTCAGTTATGCAAATGCCCAGCCAGGACACGAGACAGTGGTCGAATATTTGATATCTTTATACCTCCTTTCGAGAGCTACGCAAATTGTTTTCCTCTGTTCCTGGCTCCAGTCTTCATACGGCTGCCATATAAATCCGAGCGCCCCGTAATCCCGCTGGGCCTGGACTGGAGGACTGCTGGGTGTGTGTGTGTAAAAACCCAAAGGAAGTTTTAAGTTTTGTTGTTCACTCGGCATGCCCGGAAGCTCTTAAAGGCACCGTCGGCCCCAAACACGTGCATGCGTACTCCGGCTTAGGACTCCTGGAGAAGGGATGATGATTCCAGGTGCCACCCGGCCGAAATGAGGAATCGTAAAATGCGGAACGGAATTTTATGTCCTCGCCAGCCTAACTGTTGCTCCTGCCGCCTGCTTTGCCGGACGGCTGCCATAAATCCTGACTCGTGCTTTTTAATGCTCACCTTTTGTGTTGTTTTGTAGCTCATTTGCCATTAATCTGGCGAAACTAAAAGTGAGATATCCTGACCCCGATGGACTAGCTCGAGAGTTTTTCCTCATTTATAACCGGGCTGCCTATCGAGCGAGCGGTTATTATACTGAATAAATAAATGCCAGTTGGTTTTTATGGGAACTGGCACCAGGAAATATATAATAAAGTTGTAAGGGGGTACATGATTAGCAGAAAAATTACATTTCTTGGTAAAATAATATCCGAAAATGTACTTTCTGTTGCAAATAAGTTTAGAAATCAGTTAATTAATTATATTATTTAACAATACCTGATTTTAAAATTGGTTATTTATACAATTCGATGGTTTTATGTATATAATAATGTGTAATATAGCTTCTTTAGGTTTAAATATTATATATATATTATATTATATATATATTATATTTTTATGCCATTTTTAATAAGCTTATTCCTTCAAGAAATTACTATTAAAAGCTAATATAAAATGAAATAAAATAAGACGTTCCTTGGTTAAAAACTATATGAAATAAATCTCTATCATATAAGCTTTAGTTGATTAATTATATTATTTGACAAGGTCTGTCTTCAAAATAAGTTAATATTCAATTTTATGTGGAGAACTAAAGAGAGTTTTAGTTTTTTAAGTTTAAATATATTTTAATGTTATGTTTAATAAGCATTTTCCTCTAAGGAATTATTAAAGATGCTGAAGTCTTGAACTATATTAGTAATTTGAGAAAAGCTGACGTGAAATTAAATAATTAACGACTCTAGGCACCCTTTAAATGGGATTCCAAGGCCCCAGAGCATTATGTAATCCCGCGAAATACCTCATGATTGAATGAACAGAAACTCGCAGGTAATAATTTGCATTGGTTGTAGGTGCTCAAGCTCGTTTGTTGATATTGTTCTGATGCCAGTGGCAGTACCCTGGTGGCCTCATTTTTTGCGTGGCCCGGGCACGTTTTATTTGTTTAAAGAACTATTAAAATGGCATAAACAGGAACTCGAATGGCGGCGGCGATGGCAATCGCCCAGTGCCGGGCCATTGGTGGGCCAACTGGACTGGCAGCGCCAAAGTTTTATCTCGCCCATGGAAGGACCTCTCCCTGGCCGCATCTCCTGGCAGTCCTGTGTAGCTGGCGCTGCCTTTTGAGGGCATTGTTGTTGCTCGTATTTGATTATCGCATTTCATTTTGTGTCGGGTGAATGTAGAAAGTTGAATGCAAATTTGCATGACACCAACAGAAGCGGCCAGTGGTTGGCCCGGCTGGCTGCTGGGGGACAACCACCACGATGATGATGGTGGCGGAGCAGCCAGGAATACGGCAACAATCACACCAACCATCGTCATAATAATAACAAAGCAGCCAGAGGAGGAGCAGCGGCGGCAGCAACAGGGGGAACTTTATTCCCGGGGTCCCTTTTTGTTCTTCCACCCCAGCAACCCTCGCAGGGAAGGGGCAGCTGTCAAAGTTTTTAGGTATCATTTCAGTTTATTTGAATTATTCATAATCCGGCGAAGGTCCGCTCGCAGTAAGAAACAAACAGCAGGACCTTCGGAGAGCTGCCGGCAGATAACGGAAGCAGCAAATAAAAATCATTTATTGTAAACATTTTCGCCTCGCAAATACGAAAAGGGAAAAGTGGGAATGAAACCGCAACCGAAATTCGATTCAATCAACAGCGAAAAGTGAAAAAAACCCAGGCCAGGTCTGTACATTAAGTGAAACATTAAATATTTAACTTTTGTAGAGCGAACTTTGGGGCCTGCCCCGAAATACACCTGTTGATCCTGGAGTCCCTTGGCCAAAAGAAGCCCTAGTGCTCGTATCCCCTTTGAGGGCGCCCCTGCAACACGCAAATGCCTAATAGCGAAAGTTTCCCCTGTTGTTCCTGCTACAAGAGCTGAGTTTCGCCTTACTTTCTATAGCTATCGAACTCTTGTTTGACTCATGCTTAAATGTGCCATAAATTGAGCACTTCCAGGGGCTTCAGGGGGACAGGTGAGAGCCAGGTGAGAGCTAGTAGCTGGCCTCCACTCGTCGGCTCACGACAGTTTACGACAGTCACGCGATACCCGATAACCCGGTATAAATAGAAAGTCAGCGTGCCCGAAATGTTTGCAGAAATTGAATGTTGGTTAGAAAAGCAACACAGTCAATCATTCGGGCTTACTGACAAGATAAACACTGGATGCACGGGGAGAAATCTGAATGACAGGGTTATGGGTTTTAAGTGATCCTCAGAAGGTTGACAGGGGACTAAAACAAAGAGCTTCTGGTATATTCTTTATTTTCACCATAAACTACAACAGCTCAAATGGACTTGGAAATCCCTAGAATTTTAAAATAGCTTGCATGTTCACTGGTTTTACCTAAGCAACTTAAAATGCACTTAGGTTTTCTGTCAGGAAGCCCGCCCTCTACTTAAACTTAATTGATTTTTATATGCGCAGTTGGGCAAAGTACTTAAGTACTCAACTTATTTGTAGAATATAGAAACACCTGGACAACAGAGTTTGACTACATTTTGTTAATTTAACTAAGGAAATATTTAATAAGGCCCTTGATATCTGTAATACCTTATTTTATTTCTGAAATATATTTAATGGTTTCTAGGTTTTAAGATCTCAATATATAAATATTTATCACAAAAACATCCCTTTAAACTTAACTTAGAATATAGAAACACCTGAACAACAAAGTTTGACCACATTTTATTAACTTACTTAAGCAAATATTTACCAGCTACACCTTTTTTTATTTCTCAAATATATTTAATGGTTTCTAGGTTTTTAGTTATTAATATACAAATGTTCATCATTAAAAACATCCTTTTAAATTCAACTTCTTTGTAGAGTATAGAAACACCTGAACAACGAAGTTTGACTACATTTTATTAATTTACTTAAGCAAATATTTAATAAGCCCCTTGATATCAGTTATATTTAGTTTTATTTTTAAAATATATTTAATGGTCTCTAGGTTCTTAGTTCTCTGGCTCTCAATCACTAAGAAATCCCTTTAAAGTGCTTTAATATGACCATTAAACACGACATTAAAGCTCTTGATGTCTCATTTAAAGTTATCAATTTTTTAGCGTGTCCTTTGGCTGCCAGGTGGAACCATAAAGAGGTGTGGGAGCCGAAGGAAATTAGCACAAACTATGCCGCAAGAAAAGTTAGTTGCGAAGCCTAATAAGCGCGCCCGTGGCCGCCCACGGAATACTGTGTGGCGCCAACGAGGCAAGGGCAGGGGCAGGGGCAGGGGCAGAGGCAGAGGCAGGCAGCCAGTCAGGCTGCAACCAGCCATCATCCGCCCCGTTGGCCGACGATTTGCAAACGTTTTCACTTTCACATTTGCGTGCTGCTGCCGACGTCGCCGCCGCCGTTGGCTCTGCCGGCGTCGACGGCGCTGTCGTCGCATTGCGAATTCCTGGCCGTAGCGGGGCAAAGTTTTAGCATACTTTTCGGCGGCGGCGACAGTATTTTTTGTGCACTTGACATGTTTTGACACGCTCCTCGCTCGACGCTCCGCGGCTCCTGGGATCCTTGGCTCCGTAGGCTACCGCTTCACCCCCCTTCATGTTCGCCTCGCCGCTGGAGTTTGATATTGTTTTGCGCGCCAAAAATGCTGGCGATAATCTGGTGAGCTCGACTTGAAGACACCACATCTGCCCCTGCTGCCGCTTAGGCGAACTCACCACGTTGCCAATGACAATGGTTGCCAACTTCCAGGGCACCCCCTGCCTGCCCCCGCCGACACTTGCACTTTCCAGGCAACGCCGCGTTTGTTTACCTTTGTTGTTGGCTTAGTTACTGGCCAACAGCGGCGCGCAGAAGGCGATTTTCCATGGGCTTGCACCGTGATTAACGCGAGAATATATTTTAAGGGAAATAATTTATTAACGCTGTCGGTTTTCCATGTATAATTTGCCGCATTTTTTGATGAACCGCCCGGGGCTGTGATGCGTTTGTCAAACATAATTGCTTTTCGGTTGACGGGCGACAGTTGGACAAAGGAACGCCGGCTGACAACCACCTACCACTTGGCCGGTTAAATAAACAACGCATATATTTGCACATATTCCACCGAACTATTTGCCTGCAATTAAGAGGGGTCCTCAGCCGGTTGTGTCAATTTCGCGATCCGTCAAACGCTGCCCCTCGGCGAGGGTGGGGTGAGTTCCGGACCGGCATGGAATGCAATATGCAAATGACATTTTAATTAGTTTATTAATCGGCCGTGGCCACAGCTCAGCAGCTCAGCTCTACTCGTCAGTCGAAACTAATTAACCAACCTGTTCTCCACCTCTTCCCTCCCCGCAGCCCCAACTGCTGCGGCAGCGGGACAGGAGCCAACGCAACGCGCTGCACTACTGTGCCGCGCAGGACGTCGACCAGAGCACGGACCTCGTGGCGGCCGCCAGCATAGCCATCGCGGCTCCCGAGCTGCTGGAGTCCGCGGACGAGGATGGCTTCACTCCGCTCCACCTGGCCGTTATCCAGGGCAACCTGGCCATGGTCAATCTCCTGCTGGCCAACAAGGCCGACGTGAATGCCGTGGACAACGAGGGTCACTCGGTGGTGCACTGGGCCACGGGTGAGTGAACGCTATGTTTCAGCATTTGATTATTGCAAACTGCACTTTTTTGTGGGTCTTTAAAAGCTTACCGCAAATATTAGCCAAAAGCTAATGAACTATTTCGATATATTTCACTCTGATTTTGAAAATTTAAGCATTTTATATTGATTTTTAACGAATTTGACGAACTCAACCGCAAACAAGCCACGATTTTTCACCAACTTTGCTTAATAAAACACAGTTTTAGGTGATCCAATAAATGGTTTTAAATTTCCCAGACTGGCATTCATTAAATCTTTAAATTGAATATTTAATATTCTGTTTGGCTCCTCCCTTCATTCCTAGTATGCGGCGAGGTGGAGTCCCTGCGCGCCGTCCTGGCTGCGGGAGCCAGTGTGGCCAAGCCGGACGCGAACGGCGGCACTCCGCTGCACTACGCCGCCCAGATGTGCGGCGCCAGCCACGACAGCAAGCAGCAGGTCAGCTCCAACGCCAGCTCGCGGCTCTCCCTGGAGATCCTGGGCATACTGCTGGCTCACCCCCAGAGCAGTGTGGATGTCCAGGACAAGGACGGACGCCAGCCGCTGCTGTGGGCCGCCTCGGCGGGATCGGCCAAGGCGGTGATTGCTCTGGTCAAGGCGGGAGCCAGGGTGGAGTCCTCGGATAAGTGGGTTTTCTTAAGGGACACCTTTTAATAGTATACTCTAATCCTTGTTGTCTATACCCCTCAGAGATGGACTCACTGCCCTGCATTGCGCTGGATCCCGCGGACACACAGAATGCATCGATACCCTGATAGGGCTATGTGGTGCTCCCACGGACCTCATCGACTCCAACGGCTGCACGGCCCTGCACTATGCTGTGACTTTGGGCCATGCCGACTCCACAGCCAGACTGCTGGACCTGGAGGCTGATCCCAATCGCCAGGACCGCAAGGGACGCACTCCGGCCCATTGCGGCTGCTCCAAGGGTCAGTTCGAGACCCTGAAGCTGCTGAAGGAGCGCGGCGCCAATCTCTGGCTGCGCAACGCCAAGGGGGACCTGCCGCTGCACGAGGCGGCCGCATCCGGGAGAAGGGAGCTCCTGGAGTGGCTGCTCAGCCAGCGGCCCAAGCAGGTGAACACCACCAGCAACGATGGCCGGAGCCTGCTGCACATTGCGGCGGCCAACGATTACACGGACATGTGTAAGCTCCTGCTGGACTACGGGGCGGATGTGAATGCCGTCTATAGGAACTCGCGGGGTCTGGTCCTGACCCCGCTGGACGGGGCCCTGCAGCGGGGCCACCGATCCACGGCCAAGTTTCTGCAGGCCAACGGCGGGCAGCCGGCCAACAAGGTGCGGCTGAGCAGCCGGCGGTCGGGCAAGGGGAATCCCTTCCACGAAACCAATGCCGCTGACCTGGTCAGACCCCTCAAGTATGTGGAGAAGGAGGAGCTGCACGACCTGCGCAGCTCCAAGAAGTACGTGGTCTACCTGAAGCGCACCGACTCGGACAATGGCAATGAGAACGGGAACGGGAATGGGAACGGCCAAGGCCAGGGTACCGATCCCGAGGCGGACTGTAGCTGCTCAGAGCAGACCTACCGCAAGGAGCAGCGGCTGAAGCACGTCTGCCGGCGGCACAAGCGGAGGCAGCTCAGGAGGCGGACCAGCAGCTGCGGGGAGTCCAAGCACGAGCGCTGCAGCGAGATCTGCCGCTCCAAGAGCAACATCGAGATCAGGCGGCGCAAGTCCCGGGAGCGGTATGCCAGCTCCAGCGAGTGGGAGGAGGAGGGCGAGGACGACGAGGACTCCTGCGAGAACTGCTGCTACCACAAGCGGCAGAAGGAGCGGGTGGTTCCCCGCAAGCGTTCCACATCTTCCAGGAAGCTAAAAGACCGTCAGGATAGTGATGAGGATGGGGCTAGTCACACAGCTCAATCGTCGCCGGAGAAGGGCTCCAGGAAGTCCATAGCAGTCAACGGAGAACAGCAGGCTGGCAACCCCAAGGAGCAGCAGTCCAGTGTAAAGGAGAGACCTCCATCCGCCAGCAGGCACCAGACACCACCAGCCAAGGAGGGCACCTTCATCAAGTCTCCACCGCAGAGCGCCAAGAGCGAGAAGGCCAGCCTCATGGACAGCCTGCTGGTGGAGGAGTCCCATGCAGTGGAGCTAACGGACGAAGAGCCAGAGGCGGCCAAGTCGGTGGTGACCCAGGTGGATGTCCATCACGATGCCGAGCAGCTTACCTCAAAGTCTTCCGAGGAAGTGGCCGCTGCCGAGGAACCCTCTCGTCTGGAGGAGGAGACCAAGCTGCAGTTGAGCGAGGAGGAGACCCAGCTGGTGTCCAAGGAGGTGGAACAGGTGATCAAGATAGCAGCTACGGCCCTGAGCAGCGAGTCCAAGAGTTCCACTGAGGAGCCGCCCTCGGAGAAGAAAAGCGAATCCCCAGCGGAGAAACCTGAAAAAGAGTCGAGGGAAAGCCCACAGCCTGCCACTCCAACGGCGCCTGCCACGCCCTCGGCGCCATCAGCTCCCAAAGAGGAGGCTGCCAAGCCACAGACAGCCGCAGAGAAGCCGCAGCCACAGCCGAATACCACCGCCGCCGAAGGGGTTGAGTCTGAGGCTTCCAAACCAGCATCTGCCGGCAAAAAACGCGAGCAGATGGAGCAGGCTGAAGCCAGACCAGGGCCCACACCCCCTTCGGCACCCAATCCCACTACCATTCCCACTCCCACTCCACCCCCGGATCCGAAAAAGCCTACAACCGCACAACAACCACGCCCTGCTCCTGCCCCATCTCCTGCTCCTGTTTCTGCCCCGCTTGCCACTCCTATTACCAACCCCCCGACGCCCACCCAGCAGGAGCAACCGCAACGGGAACAGGAGTCGAGGCGCTCCTTCACCCTCCTGCCCTCCGATTCGGCGGACGATGACCCAGTTGCTAACCCAAATCCAAATGCAGCAACAGCCTCCGACGAGCCCGCCGCTGAGCGGAAATCGAGCTTCCAAGTGCTGAAGAGCGACGACTCCCTGGGCGAGCTGGAGGACCCCAAGAGACCCGGACGCAATGTCAGCAATCAAGTCTTTCAGGTGGTTAACGATGGCAATTCCATTGTCCAGCTGCCCAGTGCCGCGGAGCTGGAGAAGATGGAGTACGAGTACGAGGAGTACGATGACGAGTACGACGAGGACGAACCAGATGCCATTGATCCGGAGCACGACACGGCACTGCGCCGCTTCCTGAGCAGCGGCAATCGACATGGCGTGGGCGGCTCGGGAGCTGCAGCATCAGGTGGTGTGGCTGGAGCTGGAGATGACACTTCCGAGGGCATGGGGAATGGACGCAAGCGTCGCCTCAAGAAGCGTGTGCGCAGCGGCACCAAGACCCGCAGCAACTGGAAGAACGCCCAGGAATCGCGCGACGGAGGCAGCTGCATTGCCGCCCTGGCCACCAGCAAGGATCAGGACTCGGGCTTCGAGCCGAGTCCCCGGGCAGAGCGCAGCAAGATCCCCACCCTGCGGTCCGCCCACACGGCCCACATGCCCCGCAAGCCCATCTACGCCACGCTGGACGGACGCTCCTGCAGCAGCCGCCTGGAGAACCGCAAGCCGGGCGACAAGGGGGCCTGCGACATGGGCGCCGTCACCAGGTCCATCCAGCGGAATATCCGAAGGTGAGTTCATAACTCCATTTAAAAATCTGATTTATTTATATGTAAAAGAAGAAAGGTCTTGATTTCCCTGGCTCTCGGCAAGAGTAAGCGTTACAGATTGACCGTAAATGAGGCAGGGGCTTGAGTCTGAGCCGGACTTCGGCCCCGGAGAGCTTATGGCGAGATTCATTCATTTAAATTAATCTCCAGGCAGTTAGTGGCGCCGGCGAGCGCCGTCTTTTCGGCCGTAGATTTATTTACTTGATGCTTGATTTTAATCAACTTGAATGTCCCGCTGCCCGGATCGCATTATATCACGAGGGCACTTCAGCTCCGCCGCTGTGGCTGCGGCAGCCGTGGCCGCTCTTAATGTAATCAAACTGCCCAGAGCCGGAGCTGGAGCCGGAGACGGAGCCGGAGACGGAGGCGGAGTCGATGGAGCTGCCGCCTTAAAGTTAATTTAGCCAGGGATTTAATAGCCTGGTCCGCATTTCTCATTTCTTTCCTTCCTTTTTTCGACGAGACCTCGCCCATTGTTGTGCCACTGGTCAGCAAATAAATTGCCCGGCTTCCGCTTGCCATTCGCCATAACGAGGCGCGCTTTAAAGTTATTATAATGCGGTTAAAGGCAATAAACGCGGCATTAATGTCCCTTTTCCATGTACTTGAGCATGAACTATGACCTTAAGCCCCGAGCCGAGCCTAACAGGTGGATGTTATTGGTGACAAGTGCTTAATTCAATTTGCCGCCACGCTTTGTTGCTCCTTGGGGGTTGGAGATCCCTTAATTAACCGAAGACTGAATCGTAAATCATAATTAGGTCAAGACCGAGTCCTGGCCATTGCCACTCGGCTAATATCCTGGCTGATTTATTCCAGTGCCCTCGAAAGCCCTGAATCTCGTCCGCTGTCATTAGCCGAAATGCTCATTTCCGGCAAAGAGTTGCGCATTTTAATTACCTGCACAGAATCGTCAGAAGGGTTCAAGGCGGCAGGGGACGAAGGACGAAGGACCCACAGCCACCTGCGGTGCGATGCTTTGTTTATGCAGAAACTTGAACAAAATATGAAAATTAGCTTCCAGCAGGGCGGCAGTCGTTGCGGGGCAAAGTCTTCGGCTTCGTTTACAACTCGCTAATGCTAATTGTAAATGGAATTAGTGCAGATTAGCGGGAGCATTTTTAGAGGTCCTCCAAGCAGAGAGGAGAGGCTGCGATTCAGGACGGGAACGGGCCCATTACCATTTGTGTTCGCTCTTCGTTTGCGAGCTTGTTGCGGAAATCCCTTTGTGTCCCGGGATTTGGCCTGGAATTGGCCATAAGCTCACACTAGCGAGGCCTAGGAGCTCGTATGCCGGTAATTTAATTTGTCATTTTCATCCGGCGACGACGGCGACGGAGATCGATTCCGTAGCTGCTCTTCCAACTTAAAAGTCAATGGTATTTATTTATGGTATTTGCATAAGCCCGGCCGCAAAACTTAATTAAAAAGCGTAAGCTGACTTTTATTAATTTTGCTAATCTGCCTTGTAGCCCATGAATAAATTTGCAAACATTCACCGAGAAAGAAAAACAAAACAATACAATAACGGGGCGAAAGCGGAAGAGAAATCCGGCCGGCGAGCCGAGCGCAGAGCGCATTTCATAAATAATTCTTTCCACTTGACTAATGAAAATATTTAACTCGGCTGTTTGCATAAGCCGGAGAGCGACCAAGTAGGGCCAGGATCTCGAAGCCGGCTTCCCGGAACCAGAGGCCAGATCCATCCGCCATGTTCGAGTTCCGGCCAAATACGCGGTGGCGTATACGCAATGTACGCAAAACCGAAAGTCAAACAAGTGTCTTGCTCAGCAACTTTCCGAACAAGTTCCTCAACAAGTCCGCGGCGGGGTGAGTCAATTAATTCCCGGCGAATCTACGGCGGGCATCGGGTGGCGAAATCCAAATAGAATTTACTCGGGGGCCCTGCCGCTCGATGCTCTGAACGGAAGTAACGCAAAAAACACACAAAAAATACAACAAATAGCTTCAAAAAAGTAAAAAGTGAAGCCATGGCTCCCAGTTGAATACTCTGCGGAGCGGGCTTCGGTTGGTGGGTGGAAAATGCCATGAAAAGTGTGTAAATAGAGACTTTATTTTATTTCGAATTTTTCATTTTATCCTGCATTCGCACGCTTTTCACACGGCACAGACCGCTCGCTCCGTCGTCCTTGCGCCCAGGCAACTTTATTTTGTTCCTCGCCTCGGCTCCGGAGAGATTAAAATTTTATCTGACGCATAAATTAAACAAATAACTTACCGGCGCTGCGTGTGTCTGTCTGTAGTGTGTGCGGGTGTGTGGGTGTGTCGAGTCCCAGCAGCACAGGTGAGATTTGGGATTTATAATGTGCGCTCACGTAATTGACATTGTTAAATATTTGGATTTCGTTTTCGCTCTCACCAGGCTTATCTGTTGTCCTTGCGGATGAGTTTTGTGTCCTGCTGGGGGTGTGCCGTAACTAGGCTTATTTGTGGTTTTATTATTTAGAACTAGCTAAGGACAGGCTGTGTAACTAGTAACTCCTTTCACACCACCAACGAGGTATAGTTATAAGGATTCCCTAGGAGGCTTTGCTAATTCCCAATTAAATCAGTGACACGCTTTCTTTCCTGCTTTCTTTATAAACTTAAACTTCTTCTCAAACTTGCGCCGATTTGTTTAATTTAAATTGCCCGCTGTCTTCATGGGCGGCCTCAGGACTCTCCGCCAGGAGATAAAGTTGATGAAGCTCTCAGCTGTCTCGGATTTTGCAGCCAGCTCCTGGCCACTTGGCCAAGTTTGAAGCGCGGGCTCAGCTATATAGCCGTAATGAAAAATGAAGCGGAAAACTTTTCGGACGGAGTGGAGTGCAAAGCCGGCCGCAGACTTCTCGCGGATTCCATTGGGGGTGCGACTTTGTCAACACTTTTTGGCGGCCATCGATTTTCAGGCGGCGGCAACAGCGGCGCTCTGCAGGTGTGTGAGTGCAGCCATGCAGGCCACGTCTTTGCCTAGCCATCCGGCCTGGCAGCTCCTGGCCCAAACCATTAACACTTGGCTAAAGGTTCTGGTTCTGGTTTGTGCAGGCCGCGCCTTTGTTGCCCGGCCCGCGCAAATTGCCGGCGGGCGGGATTTGTTGTTGCAGCTTGTGCAGCGCTTAATTTCTTTGCATTCTGTTGTCGTTGTCGTTGTCAGCGCTTCAGAAAAGTGCGCCTAGGCCGGTCTAGTGCTGACTTTGCCGCTGGCGGGCTTTCCACTTCATCCACTTTGGCGCTGCGTGCACTTTTTGCCTGTCACATTTGTGTCGCAAACAGGAAGAGCCCGGGCGGCGGGTGGTGGCCAGCGGGAGGGGATAGGGGGGTTAGTGGGCGTGGCAGTGGCAGGACAGTGTGCTGCGCTGCAAGCGGTGGCGGTGGCAGTGGAAAAATGTGTCACACAAAATCAACGCGCACAAGAAAATGAAATGAAAGTTGTACTAGGCGAACGTAAAGCGGAAACGGAAATCAGTAGCACTCGGCGGCAGCGGGCGGCAGGGGGTGGCGGCGGCGGGCACTGGCTGAAAGTGTGCCAAGGACAGTATTGCAAAAAGTATTTGCACAAAGCGAGAAAGACTTGCAAAGAACTCAAGCACAACCGAACGGAGCCAAAAGCGAGGCGTAAAATTGAAAAGCGCTTCGGCAAACAAGTGATGGCTACGACGGTGGCCAGGATAAGCACGGGAATGGTGCTAAGGATCCTGATGCCCCTACTGATGAAGATGAAGATGGAGATGAAGATGGCGATGAAGATGGCGATGGGAATGGAGGCGGAGATGAAGATGGAGATGACCGCTGCGGCGGCGGCGTCGGCGGTGGCGGCAAACAAGCGGAAGAACGACGAGCCGGCTTTGAAGTCGCGCAGCGGGATTCCTTGGGCCCCTTGGCCAATTTATTACGCAGCTTTTGGCGCACAAGGATTCTTGGCCATTTATTACCTGGCTCTCGGCAGGATCCTCTCCTGCCCATGCCCGCCGCCGCCGCTTGGCCAATGAACTTTTGTTTCAAAGTCAAATTGTTGTGCATAATTTCGCCGAGGCACAGCCAAGTGGCGAGCAGTGTCAAGCGGCCTCCTCCAGCCGCTGTGCTGTGCAAACAATTTTCGAAAACGCCGCTCGCCGCTCGCCCTTCGCTTACAGACCGCTTTCTGCCCGCTTTTTAGCACCGAGAGTGCACTCGACAAATTTGCTTAGTTTTTTTCGGTGAATGCGCCGCCCGCGCCAAAGGTTCCGGCTGCCAGTTGATTTAGAAAACTCGCTGGCCCGCGAGCTGAGTTAAAGGAGCAACTTTCGAGGGGCCAGGATGCGGATTCCTTAAAGCAGCTCGGCCGGGTGTTTGCCTAATTTTTAATAAAATTTCTAATAACATTTTATGGCATAGAGGGTGCCGTTGGCCGCTGGCGGCTGGCGGAGGCTTTAATTTCGACTCGCTTCGTTTATGCCCAGCCTCAATTATTAATAGAATTTTTTCCGCGTACGCACTTTAGTATTTTTGAAATTTTAATAACATGATGCCTTTTATTGCGCTCGAGCAGAGTCTCTAAGGGGAGGACCTCCTTTTGTGGGGCCCAGCAGGCGGGCCCTGCCGGCTCTGCCTTTGTTTGAGTCGCGAATCGCGAGGATATCAAAATGACAATTTACGTACATTTGCCAACATTTATTCAGCAAGATGGTCCGGAAGCCCGGGCCGAGCATGATGACGACGACAGCGTCGAGAACAAAGGCCACTGGCTGCGCTTTTCAGTCGACCTCCTTTGTGGCTCCCAATCCCCGCCTCTTCTCTATTCGCAGATACTACATGGAGCGCAAGATCTTCCAGCATCTGCTGGAGCTCAAGTCGCTGCAGATCCGCTCCAGCAAGCTCAACGAGTCCGTGCTGGTGAAGCGCGCCGTCGACGACTACCACAAGTCCTGCGTGCTCCTTGGCAGCGAGACGGGAACGCGGTTGCGGCGCTACAATTTCACCGAGTACACCTTCAAGAACTTTGAGCTCTTCCTCTACGAGACGCTCAAGGGGCTCCAGCGGCCGGGCACCAACAACTTCCAGAACATCAACGAGGTCTACGAGGAGGTGGGAGCTCTATTAACTGCCACTCGCTCATCCCTTTCATCCTATTTATCCTTTTCTACCTCTTCCAGGCGGAGCGGCGTCTCAGTCCGGACTACAATGCCTACGAGAAGGCACTGCAGTGCACCACGAAGACGCACCGCTGCCTCCATGCGGCCCACGCCTACACGGGCATCCCCTGTGCCGCCTACAGTGAGTAATCTAGTTGATAAATACACAGGGAAAAATATATAGGAATCTCTTTCAGTACAAGAATCTAAAAGACAAGTTGCCTAGGCTCTACCAATCCTTCTACAGTCTTCTTAGCCATAATTAAATATCAAGGTGGCTTGCCATTTGGTTACAGTTAACTTACTTATTACTTTCCTCAATGAAAAGCTAATTTTCCCATTAAATCCTTATTTCTATGAAATGATTTAAGGAGCAGAAACCATGGCGATAGCATTTCCTCTAGATTTCTGAAGCTCAAGTAGTTTACAACTTGAGGAAAATGTGAGTGAAAGCTGTTGTTGTTTTTTTATGGCAAAGCCTGTATTTTTTCTGTGTAGCTCAGCATTCCGTTCCGTTTGCTTGAGGGCTTTAAGCGGCTCTGTGCAAGCGTGAAAAATGGCACCAGACAGGCTTTTGGCCGGGCCAAAGAGGCGAATCGTCCGTTGGCAACACTTTCCCGGCACTGGGTCAAGCGTGGGACAGACACTCGATTTCAAAGCAGCTGCTCGCCGGCTGCAGGGAATAAAAATATAAATCCTAATTACGAGCAGTTTATTCAGTGCGCGGCAAATTAAAAATATTCTCGACTCTACTCGGCTCGACCCAACCCGACCCGCCTTTCTGGCTTTCCACTTTTATTACATCTTCCACTAGGCACTGGCCGGAGCCCGAGAGCATCAAAGGATGCGTCCGGCTTATGGCAAATTAAAAACGCATTCATTTGTGAGCTCCGTACCGCATCCGCACCTCCTGGCCATCACTGGCCACTGTTTACACACAGTTATTCTAACTAAAAGAGGGGAGGTGGTAATTCCCCCCGAGAACGTCCGTAATCCGGCAGCCAAAAACGACATCGAGTGCTGGTTCCATTTCCTTATTAGTTTTTACCCTGGCCACTTCTGCTGGGTGTCGTCTGGCGTACCTGCAGGACACCTGTCACCCGGCCGATCATCCTAACGATCATTAATCTAAGGTTTTGTCTTGTTTCCTGTCTTGCAGTACCCATGATGAATCACCACACAATGCCAAAGTTCGGCTTTGGACCGTACAAGAAGACGGGCAGCGTCAGTAGTTTCTTCCTGCCCAAGATCCTGACCAGCGGGCGCGCCTCCAGCGGAAGGGCGGGCGGCGCAAGCGGCAGTGCGGGCGGCGGCGGTGGCGGCGGCAGTCGCTGCAATCACAAGGTGGCCCTGGAGCTGTCGCACGGCAAAAATAAACAGCTAATTTCACTGCCCGCGGAGAAGCTGGACAGCAATAAACGGTACTATGTGACGTTCACCGTTAAGGACTCCTCGGGGCCATCGGCTTACCAGCAGCAACAGCAGCGCGGAAATACCGCGGGCGAGCCGGGCGGCAAGTAGGGCATACGTATACGTAATGTGGCATACAGTGCGTATACGCCACCGTCATGGCCATTGCCATCAGACATCGTCGCGGGACTCTGCCACAGCCGCGCCCGCATCCTCCAGCCGACCCTTTTAGTTGCTCCTGGTCCTGGTCGCTGTCGCTGCTGCTCCTCCTGCTGCTGCTTGTGCTGCTGCTGCTCCAAATGCATTAAAACAATGCCATCGCTACATTTTGTGGGGCCTGCTGCTGCTGCTGGTGCTTTTGTTTTTGCTTTTGTTGTGGCCACCCGTTGTCCGCATCGCTTTTTTCCCGTTCGCTTCCTGTCCTGATGTCGGTGCAATACCACGCAAAATGGGGTTATGTAGGGTATATCTGGGATATTTAGGTATCGTCTATGGGTTGGATGTGAGTTACTTCAACTGGTTAGGCAATCCATAACTCTTTGACTAGTTTATTCGCAGAAACTAAGAATTCAAAAGAGTTAAAGCTTGCACATCAATGAATTTAATTAATTAAAACAAAAAGAAGCTAGAATGTATTTATTTTGTAGATACTTTTTGTAGCCCTCAGGCTATCTTCGCTACTCAATGTCCGGTTAAATTTAATTAAAACAACATTTATACATATGTCAATATGTCCTTTTAACTCAAAATTAATGAAGGAGAAACTTACCCTAAGTATTAACTATCAGCTGCTTATGATTATTTTCTGGCCATGTCTTGGCTTGATATAAGTAACAGGTTTTGGCTGATATATTGCCTGAGTTTTATTTGGTATAGTGTCTTTTTTAACTGGTTATTAAGAGACTTCTTTAGAACTTTGTTTTGGGAATATAGGTAGTTTTTATAAGGTCTGTCCCCTTTTTAAATTAGAACTTTATTTATAATTTTCCGCATGTGGCTTTATTCTATACTTTATATATTTTTGTAGGACTCCTTTGTCCAATTACATGGGACTAAATTCCAGTTTCCTTTCAATTTTAGACTTCCCTTAGAGGCCTGACCTAGGGTACCTCAAAGTCGATTGACTGCCTCCGGGCTGCGCTGCTGTTTCTGCTGCACTTTAAGATGGCCAACTGCTGATAATGGATGATGGCTCTGCTCTGCGGCTGTCAGTTGAAGTTGTCACGCCAGCAGCGATGCAGGAGCAGCAGCGGCAACTGCAACAAGAGCAGCAGCAGCAACAGCAGCAGCAGCAGCGGCAATTGCTAAGGCAACGGCAGCTTAAATTATGTAGTCCTCCAACCCCGGGCAGTTGTTCAGTTGTTCGGCTCCGCTCCGTGTTGTTTGTCTGTTTCGCAGTTTCTTTTTTTATGTTTTTTTTTTTTGCCGATGCCGTCTGTTTGTTTGTTTGTCTGCTGGCGCTGCCGCTGCGCTTTTATTTCAGTTTTTCATTATCATTTTTTGTCGCAGTTGCCGGGCGGATGGGGGTTTTTGTGTTGGCTGCTGCTTGGCATGCTCCTAATGCCACAGATAAGCGTTGTTATTAACGCTCGGCTTACCAGGAGCAGGCGACAGGCGTGAGGACATGCCGCCCATCGTCGCTTTTGTCCCGCTCAGCCAAGGGAAGCCAGAGAGCCAAGAACGCCAAGGGGACTAGGACGAGGGAGCAGCGGCAGCAGCAGAAGCTAAAGCAGATTCAGAATCAGCGAATGAATAAATGTAAAATATGTACCGTGCATTTCTTTGGCATTTCAACATTTTTACTTTATTTGCAATTTTATTTACTTGTCTGCCTGTGCTGCGCCCTTCCCGGTTTTTCCGCGACTTTTCCACACTTTTCCCCTGCCCCTCCCCCGACGCAGCCAAGCCATTCAAGTCGCTGTTTGTTTGTTTGCTTACTTCGCGCTGAGTGCATTGTAAATGGAGAATAATTGCATTGCATACAAAAAGCGTCGCGATTTTTAAATTGTATAAGCGGCCAGGAGCAGCAGCAGGAGCAGCAGGAGGAGCAGCAGGAGCTACATCACTAGCAGACACTGCCGTAAAATGATTTCTTTAAATATCAAATTATAAGAGCCGGAGTGCATAATAAATTCCGGATTTTAAGAGTTCTCGTTCCGCGTAGACCTAAGGCAGCTGTTGCAAAATAAACGTTGAAAATGTCTAAATTGAAGCGTGCTTTCCATACACACTCGCCCACAACCACACGGGGGCCGTAGTCAAAACAATGGTAGCCACATACCAAGTGTCCTTGGCATAGATCCGAATGCGGGCTGATTGCTCGCTTCGCAGGCGCCGGTATCATTATTCCAGCATCTGCTGAAAGGACGACGACAACGCGGATGACTGCTGACAAAAGGAGCGAGGCAGAGCAGGCGGACGCAAAAACGAAAACATTTTTACGGCATTCTCGGCACTTGAGCAGCTTCCCGCCCCCGTCCAACCATCCCTACCCTTTTTTGGGGCGCGGTCCTTATGACTGCCATGAATGTCAGGCGGCGAAGTGGCCCCCTCCGCGGCTGTGGCGACATGCAGCTGTCAGGCCAGGGAGATCGCAATAATCGCCGCGCTCAATCGAAGCCGTTATGAGTTTCACGAGGACAGGACTAGCAGGACCAACGGCACAGTCAGGCTCCCTGGCGTCTGCTAATTGAATTCCAAACTGGCCTTTATGGTATCCAAGTGACATCGGGCTTGGCCGCTGCCCCTTCTGCGTTTTCCATCCGTTGAAGGCAGTGCTGGTCACTTCAGATAGCTAAGGGCAGCTAAGTGTTGCTTAACAAATGGTAAAAATAATATCTAGTAAGTATTTGTTTAAACAGAAATGTAGATGTTATATAATATAATTTTATTTAAATGGATTTTCCTCTCTGAAACTTTTTTTCTGTGCCTTTTCTCAGACTTCAGGCTTCTTAAGGTATAGAAATTATTTAATTAATCTTATTGGACAACTTTAAACCACGTTTCAACATTAATTTAGTGGATTTGTAACTTAAAAAAATTATTAATATTATTTTATACCTCTAGACTTTTAAAATAATGATTACTTTACATATTATTGGGCTCTTAAAAGTATGAATTAATTTTTTAAATAAAAAAACATTGAGCCCTATAGTTTCTTAGTCTGCCTACTGATAACAACCAAAAAAACAAGGCTAAGAAAGAGCCTCAGTTTGGATGGCATTAATATTACCAATATTAGGCTCTATAGTGTATAACTTAACTTTTTTAACAATAAGACATTGCGCTCTTTAGTTTCTTACTTTTCAAACTGATAATTGCCAAAAATGTGGCTAAGAAACAGCCAAGCTAACAGCTCAGTTAAGGCAGTAGGCATTAATATTTCAACAGTCCTGTCCGGACTAGGCATGCCTGCGTGGGTTGTGACAGCGCATTTTGAATGGCAAAGGACTCGGCCTGTCCAGGGGCCTCGTTTAATTTATTTAAGCCGGTTGCGGCTAAGCAGTCACTCTCGCTCCAAGAACCTCCAGCAGCCACAGCTCCGGCTCCGGGTCCCGCTCCCGCTCCCGCTCCTGCTGACCCTGGGATTCCATTTCGATTTGCGCACTTGGCAGCAAATCTTGGGATTTATGTGGCTTTATTTTTAGTCCGAGTGCTGCAAAGTGCGTTCGGGCCGGATGAGAACTTAAAATTCCTGGCAATTGCGAGGAGAAGCTGCAACGAAAGTGGTTTGGCAGCAAATGAAAACGCCATAAAATTGACAACAAAAGCAACGCAATGGCAATGGCAATGGCAACGGCCAAGGCATTGGGCACTGGCGAAGGTGAGCTGGAAAGTAGAGTGAAAAGTAAATCCGCACGTGCCAACCCAAATTGCGGGGAGTCCTCCGCCGCCGCCTCCGCTGGCTCGGAAAGGGACTGGGATTGCGAGACCACAATGCAGATTTCGAGTTACATTTGAAAATTAAGCTCCGGCTTGAGCATGTCCCGGAATTCATAGGGTAAGTCCGGCTGGGCGGGGGTTCCATTACCAATCGATAGTCCTAATTCAGTTTGAATCGTCCCAGAGTCCTGGCCAAGTTTGAGTCCTAAAAAGTGTGCAACAAATTACGACAAACAGGCGCTTGCATTCGCAGAAAGTTTCCAGTTTCCCTGCAAAAACTTAACTTTCTTGGGAGTTGGCGGCCGGCCCACGCGCTGCAAATTTCCCCCAACTGTTTTAATCTGCTGGGCATGCCAAGGCCGCCTCCACCCCTCACCCAATCCAATCGAGCTCTCCCCTTGCCATGGCTCCTTAATTCGCATCGCCGGCTTTGGGCGGAGCGCTCGTGTTTGGCTTTGGGGCACAGTCAAAAGCGGAGGAGCGGCCAGGAGGAGGAGGCCGAGTAATGGAGGCGGTCTCGGTCTCCATTGACCGACCACCGCCTTGCCAGTGTTTCGATTACGCGCCTCAAGTGGCAATCAGGCTGCAGACGGGGTGGATGCAGCGCCGCAGGACTTACTCGGCATTAATAACACTTAACCCTTGGCCAGAGTTGGGCAAACAGGCGGGAAGTCTCTACCCGGCAACGGGCCTAATCTGCGCCTTTGATGTCCGAATGGGGCGGGGCAGGCGGCCTAATTGGAATTGATTGGAACACGCCGGGCTTTGGTTTGCTTTGAATCTTGTTTATTTATTCAGTATTTCAGTATTATTATTATTATTATTAACACACTCAGTAGTTTCGACTTATTTGTAATGTATGTCCGTTTTAAGTTTGCCTTACGCTCCCACTCTCGTCGCTTTTACATTTAATTTATTTATAGATCTAACTTTGCTTAAAAACAATCAGTTTGGTTTTGTCCAGAGTGACAGAGACAGAGATAGGGAGTGGGAGCGGGTGCCGCCCCGATGATTCCATGTATGTATATAGTATGTGTCTATATATATTTCAATTTATTTTATTACGCATACGCACTGTATATTTTGCTAGTCTGCCATTTCACTTTATGTTTGTATATTTGAAATTAGAATTCGAATTACATTGGAGTATTGTGTAAACTGTATGGCGTATTATTATTATTATTATTATTATTATTACTTTCTCTTTGCCGTACTTTGCTGGGTTACTTTAGTTATTTATAACATTTACAATGAATTCGTGTCGGCTGTTTGTGTGTAGTTCAGTGGAGTGTGGAGTGTGGATGGCGAGTGGAATTGTTGATGCTGCTCTAGTGGACTCTGGGAATTGGCTGTTTACTCGACATTTATTCATTATGCACTCAAACACTCGAACACCCGCCCACTCCCGGCCCGGGCGCAGCTCTGTTTGGCTTTCGTTATTCATCTTGTGGCAATAGAATATTCATGAAGTGCCATAAATAGCGGCTGTCAGATCGCATCTCGGGAAAGAAGTCTGAGGGCGTGGCCCTGGGGAAGTGGTCCGGAAATAGGCGTGGAGCTGCCCCGAAATCTTTTGATTCGCCATCTAACTGCTAATGGATCCTATATAACCTATATCCTAGTCCAGACATAGATGGATGACCGGCATTGGCTCCATGCAAAGTCCGCCTTTTGCTCTGGTGACCTATATCTCTCGTCGAGCTCTGTGAGTCCTAATTACACTTTCGATACACACCTCTTAATTGGCTACTGGCTTACACACTAGTTGTTCTTTAATTACAATTAATATTTAACATTTAAATGCAGTTTGATTAATGTTTGCCCGTCTCTATGTACAGTCGATGGTGCAGCAGCAACGCTCTGAATGATCTCTATGTGTGGGTCTGTTGTGTGTAGTGAGTGTGATGTGTTGGCTATTTACAGGTTTTTGGTAGTATTTTGATTTCAGTTACAAGTTTGTAGCGTATTCATTGGGCTCTCTATATATTTTGATTCCGCATGACACTTACAAAATGGCTTATCCTTATCCGTTGCCCGTACGTAACGTAACGCAACGCAACGTAACGTATTACCTTTAACGCTAATGCATTTAAATTTATGCTAGAATGTACAGCTATGTTTAAATGAAATGCCCGTGAAATATGAGGCCTGCGTTGTGTGTGGCTGAGTCTGGGTGTGTGTGTGTGTGTGTGTGGGTTGGCTCACTATGGTAGATATTTATTATTACTTTTTACAATTACTTCAGCGTTGGATCCAGGGTCGTAAATTCCAATTCGCCGCGCGGCAATATCAGATCCGGGTCTGCAATATACACTTTGGTTGGTTGGTATAAAACAAAATCAACAACAATGCCGAGAGAGCATATGTGAATGGGTGTGTGGGTGTGTGTGCGAGTTGGGGCAAGGATATAAATTCATGAGAGTGAGTAATGGGTGAGTGTGTGTCCAGGAATAGAGAAACAAAAGCAAATTGTTTATACCGATTAGTTTGGCTTGTTTGGTTGGTTGGTTAGTTGGTTGGTTGGTTGGTTGGTTGGTTGGTTTGTTGTCATTACTTTTCAGATATTCACAACACTTGCAAAATGACATCATAACAGAGTTGCAAATTATTATTTGAGCGGCGAAAAGAAAGGAGAACCATTAGCAAATAAGTACATATCGAAAGCGTGGCCAACTGTGCGCTGATAAGGAAACAAATGGCATCTAATAAAATAGCAATATGAACAATAACAATAGCAACAACAATAACAGCACAGAAGCACAACACAAACAGGAACTGAACATCAACAAGGACGCTTAACCGACTGAGACTGGGTCTGGCTCTGGCTCTGGCTCTGGGACATTTCAATATTAATATTCACTTTACGGGGACACGGTCTCCCCATTCGCCCATCCGCTCGTAAACGTAAAATAATTCAACAATTTCTTAATTTTTATAGCGCATTCGCTGGAATTTATGTGAGAGTCGCTTTTATTGTGGTCCGTCCCCAGTCCGACTTATTGTACAAGTGAATCTTGAGCGCCATCCAGCGTGCTCTCCCTGCTTGTTGTTTACGATTTTGCAGTTTGTTATTTGACGTTAGCCCCCGCCCCGCCACCCGGGCACCCAGTGATATTTTATTATTATCGCTTTTTATGTCACATTTGTGTGGCGTCTTTGAGCCATAAAGACGCACAAACTAAGGCGGCTCTAGTGCGTCTATGTGTGCGTGTCCCGGGCTCCGTGTCCTGTGCCCTGTGCCCTGTACCCTGTGTCCCGTGTGTGCTTGTCGGGTTCTGTGGCCTTTCACGTTTACTTCACGCCATGCCTGACAGCATTAAAAAATGTCAAAAGTCGCAAAAATGTTGCCAGCAGCCGACAAAAAGGCGGAAGCGGAGAGGTGCGGGGAGGGGCCAGGAAACGGAAGTGCGGCGACAAATGAATGAACAGCGTTGACATTGAGGCTTCACGAGTATGGGTGCTAGAGTACGTGTGCCTGTCTGCACGTGTGTGTGTGCGATAGTACACCGAAAAAGAGATTTTTCAAAGGTACTACATTCATTTTTTGAATGTTTATAAGAAGTAGAATGCATATTCTTGGAAAGATCATGAAAAATGTACTGTTTTTTGTGGTAAATCCTAATTTAAACTATAAAAGAAGGCATATTTAATAAAAAAACATATACATATACAGAATCCTGTTTGTTTGTTAGCTTATAATATCATTATTAAGAATTTTCCTTCTTTCTTTTTTCTTTTCTATAGCTTTAGCTTTGAATATGTGCTGTGTGCCAGGCCTGTGCCCGTGCGGCGTAAACAATGTTGCCAAAGCAAATTCTGCGGCATTTTTTGCGGCGTGTCAGAGACATCAAAGTAAGAGCTTCCAGCTGATACACACACACGCACTTTAAGGAGTCTTTAAGATAATGCCAGCATATATACTCGCACCGCAGCGAATGGCGTCGAGTGCTCATTTCGAGTGGCTGCTGTGCGGCTAGGTCTCAACTTTGTCTAATTAGACGAGTGCCGCTGGAGTGCACATGGAGCCCGCAACCCACTCGCATTACTTACAATCCAAATACTCCTACGCCAGCCATGGTGGCATCAGCAGGTTAACAAAACGCGGCCAGCAAGGACGAAGGCCACGCAAACTTGGCTCAGACTCGCGACTCTTGCCAGGCAAGACAAGCAGCAACAATGGGACAAGCGGCAAAAAAGCAATGCTGAGCAAAATGAATGGAGCACAGGATGAAATGAAACAAATGTGCACAAAAAGCATCCCACTCCGCTGCCCCGGTGCCCCGCTGCCCTTGGTCCCTCCTCACGCACCCTGAGATACGACTGTGGGGCACAAAAAGTCAAACGAATTTGACTGCGCCGGCGGCTCCGTCCCTTGGTCCCTCGGTGCCCCTGGGCCACCTGTACCGTGGAGCCCACACGAACCCAGCATATGCAATTAAAAATGCTGGCTAATGACAGCCTCTGCCGAGATGTGGGGCTGTCTTTTCGTGGCACTGGGCGAGTAGTGTGTATACATCTGGATACACACGTGTGTGCACAGTGGCTCACTTGTTTGCCCTGAGTTACGGCGCTGGAAGTGGTTGGCCCTTTCCAGGTCCTTTTTATTTCAATTTGACTCGGCTGCAAGTGTGCAGGCCATGAATTCCTAGGCAGAACCTAAATCAAATCTACTAGCCTAACGCTACACTCTTCGCCTAAATGGAGCCCATGTCCTAAATCGTTTGTAATGGGGAGTTTTTAGTCAGGGAAAGTGACATGTCCTGGTAAAGCTTATCAAAGATTTGCAATTATTGAAATTGTTCTTGAGTTGTTATGATCCGAAAATCAATATAAGTTCCAAGATACTATTTAAAATGAAAATAATATTTGTATTACTTGGTAAACTGAATTGTTGATATGTCCTTAATATGTGTATAACCTTTACTCTATTAAAACTTGAGTGCATCTTCTTATATATTTGTATATCCAAGTTAAAATTTGACTTTAAAAGGGAATTATTTCTATTTCGTTCCTTTCCAGTTGAAGGCTAGGATAACAAGCAAATACTTGGAAACTTTCTATGATTTCACTATGCAGTTCTTCGAGGAATTTCAGCCGCCACAGATGACTTGTAGCCCAGTGTAATCCCCGCCAAGACAGTTCCGAAACTGTCTGTTCTTAGTTGGCGTCGCGGCGCAACAGCTACAGCATTTTTGGACCGCTCCTCTGGCGCACTCCAGCCCGACTTTGGCACTTGTTAGTGTCTTGTAAGCCAGTTGACTTGGTTTACGTTCTGCCGGGTGAGAGGGCAGCACTGGAGCGGGAATTACAAATATGCACACCCGGAGAAAGTCGAATGTGAGCGCCGGGAGTGTGTCGTGTCGGGCGAACAGCCCTCCGGCGCACATAAATTAAGGCGGCTGCCTGTCGGGGGTAGTGCAGAGAAACACAAAAAATATATATCCGAGGGAGGGGACAACAAGCTGGGAGTAATGAAAATATAAAATTAAATCGCTGACAAAATCAAATTTAGCTAATTTGTGACATTTGAGCCCACGCATCGGGCCCAGGCAGCAGGGCAGGCAGCGGGGCGGGTACGTGTTGTGTTAGCAATAATATCACGTATACGACACATCTACCCATTAAATAATATTTGCATTTGCCCCAGCATGACGGCACATCATGCCCAGCCAGCTCCACTCCGCTCCGCTCTGCTCTGCTCTGCTCTGCTGGTGTCTCTCGCCCTGTGTGCCTTTGTGCTTATTTTTGTGTTTTAATTTAGTGCTTTCGAAATAATTAAAATTTATGCAATTCAAAGTTAAAACAAAGTCTGCATGAGCTCGCACAGCAAACAGAGCGAGCAGATGGGGACAGGAACGGGGCCGGGCAACGGAGAGGTTAAAGCTGGGAATATTTTGCAAATTTGTTGCTGTCTGAGGCATGTTTGTGCCGAGTACATGTGTTTGTTTGCTGCCAGTGCGTCTGCTGCGCCTAGAAATTTATGCAGAACATCGCAAAGACTTGCCACTGCACTCGGAGCGACACATAAGCGGGTGCTAAGCGGAAGGGAGTCCAACGGGGAGAGCGGAAACAATGGCTGAGAAATAAACAGAAATGTCAACAAAAACAAAGGCTATGCAAACGGGCTCATCCATGGCCATGTGAGGGGCATTTATCCGTTTTAAGAACAATATTTGCCCGAACTTCGGCATCTATTTGGCTGTGATTGGCGAACCGAATGGCAGGCAAAAGACTCATAAACTTCAATTAGCTTTTATTTAATATCTGTGAGCCATTCAGCCGAGTCCCTTATCTGGATGACTTTTGAGACTGACCCTGACTTGGTGAAGTCGGGGTAAATGAGAAGGAGTCCTGGGATGTTTGGCTTGGTCTCAAAGCCATTGCCAAATAATTACAGATGCACAAAGGGAATAAAGGAAATCTGATGAAAGACTGAATGACATGTGAATGCAAGGATGTGGCAACTACGACAACGCAACAAGCTAAGTAAATTGGGATGTCAAATGGTCGACAAATTAAAATGTGAAATGGAGCAAGAATGGAGTCAGGGCGTCCTCGGTGTGCAGGGGATATTAGAAGTATTCGGCCCTCCGTCTGCTCACTACACACTGCCAAATTCGACAGGGACTTGGCTCTCAGACATGACTGGCCATCTGTGGCCGGGTCTGCAGCTGCAACTGCAGTTGGTCCCTGGTTGGTTCCTGTTCCTGTTCGAGTATCTGTGTCTCGTGCTGTTTCTGTATCTGTTTCTGTTTCTGTTTCTTGTATTGGTACTGGCACTGGTACTCATACTGGTACTGTGTGCCTGCTCCGACCTGCTGCACAGATTTAGTTACATAAAATTTACTTTGCATACATTTGGGCGGCCAGGCAGTGTTTCGGCTCCCAGAACAGGGGTTCCCAGCGAGTGGAGCAGCTGTGGCCAGGACCACGGACACGCTGCGAGGCTGGCCGGAGGCTGCGAGCAGGGGCATCAGCACATCGCCTGGTTGGATGGATAACGGTAACAGTACGGTTAGAAGGACGGCGAGAATCTCAGGATGAACTCGTTACGTGTGGGGGCACACTACTATACATGGCTTTAAGTACTGGGCAAGGTATTTACAGCTTCAAGTCGAGAATTAAGACAGTTGGAGAGTGGAGAGTGTTTCGCTACCTACAGAGAAAGGCGGAGGCGGAGGCGGAGGCAGAGACAGAGAGGCAGAGAGAGAGAAAAGTGGGGGAAAGTCAGAGAACTATGGCTATAAGGGGAAGTGGTTACTGGCTACTCATTACATCAGGTGCCCGGCTAGTGCGGATACATCTCTCCAGTACTCAAACTAATCGCTTCAACTTCAAATTCAAATTCAATTTCAAATTAAATGTACCGAAATTAAATACTCTGATCTGCGCTAATTAAGAGCGTGTACTCGGATGTCATAAGCTACTTGTGTGAATGCCAAATGAGGGGCAATTAGTTTTTCATTTACACTCGTTAGTTGGCAGCCAATTTGATGTGCAACCGCATCATTAGCGCGGACTCAAGCCAACCAAATTGTTTTGTCCAAGTCCGCGCACCCAAATGGCAAGCGCTACTCACATGCTCACGAGCACTTAACATAACTAAACATTAATTTCGCACAAATTCTCAAGTGCCGGGCTGACCGGGCTGTGGGTGGAAAAATATAGCATAAATGCGTGTGGCTCTAACAATTTATTCATTGCATTGGGTCTAAACAAGATGTTAAACCAATATACATAATAGCTGTGTTCGGGCGGGGTGTATGTACAGGCAGTCGGTGTGCAGGTGATCTATTTACATACAGACATGGCAATAAATTCAATTGAGCAAATCAATCAACTAAAACTAAGGCTACAACTACAAATTAATATCAAGTGGCTCTCGAAGCGAACCGAAGGGGGGTGCGTGCGCCGAGTGGCGGATGGATGGATAAATTAATGGCTACTTAACTACGAGTACGACTACGGATACGTCTACGGATACGGATGCGGATACGTCTACGGATACGGATGCGGATACATCTACGTTTATGTCTACGGCTACAGCCGGTTGAGTATAGATTTTGGAATAGTACCGTTTAGACTGGGCTGCGCGTACTGGATGAAGCTCTCGGAGATGTAGTGATGGGGCCCGGCCACGCCCACAATGGCTCCGCCGCTGGACCCAACGCCCGGCACGCCGACGCCTCCTCCGCACAGGTGTGCCGTGGGCGGGGCCACGCGCGCCCTAATCTCCGCCGCCCGTCCGCCGCCCTCCTCCAGCTCGTTCAGCTCGTCCTCCTCGATGTACATGCTGGGCACATCGTTGCGCGCCGGCCTGCAAAAATACAAAAATTGAAAAATATTCGTCACAATCTATTCAAAGTTCAGAGCTCGTCCACACACAAGCTGCTAATAGTTCCCAAGGCGCGCACACCACTTTCCGCCAACTTGTCTGGAGGTACATAAAAACAGCTTAGTAAGGTGGACAAACTAGGCAGGCAACCCAAATTTCAATATCAACAGAGGCATTCAAAAACCTGCAGCTGCCACCTGGGGAGCAGGCAACTTTCCCGGCTGTTTTTGGGACGAAATAAAATAAATTCATTCGCTGGCCGGGACCACACGGCGGATGCGCAATATTCGACAAGAGCTGTGCGTATGGACCAGACCGATAAATATTGGCAAAAATATAACCATTTCTCTGGAGTGCCCTTGGAACTTTTAATCAGCCTGCTCAATGGTCCATTGTAAATTAAATATAAACCTACTGCCGCTGCCGGGAACGCTAATTACGCCGCACTCGCACTCGCACTCGTACTCTATCGCTGTCTCTTATCGGCGGCATCAAATATTTGCACTAATACTTTGCCGCAAAAGGCAAATCATTAAAATTTATGCATAGCCGCACATGCCACGGAACCGAAGGGGGCGGCATCGGTTGGAATGGATTGGGTGGAACGGCACACAGGTGCGCCGCGGCTGATGAAATTTTATTTATGCGCGGACATGGCGTGGCAGGGGAAGGCTTGGGCTGGCCTGGCGTGGCGTGGCGTGGCGAACATGGAGCGCGGTTGACAGCCGGGATGACCATTTAATGACCCGCATGCCTCTCGCTTTGATGTGCCCGCGACTATTTCAGGGAACTATAATTAATATTTCGTTGGATGCCGCTTTGAAGTGGTCGCCCGAATTCATTATTGAGCAATCAGCGCACAGCTTCAGCGCTGCGCCGCTGGTCGAATCAAAGAAAAAGCCAACCCGGGCCAGATCAGGGGTGCAGGTCGGGCCCCGTCCTCACGGACGTAAAGGACGATGAGGACGGGACACTGTGTTTATCTTTCATTAGCAGGCTGGGGGCGGGGGCGGGGGCTAAGCAGCTGCTTAATTACCCGCCCACAGGGGCGCGACCCTTTCGCAGATACAGCGCTGATTTCCTATCTTAAATGGAAAGTCTCACTTGTGCGGCTGCCTCGCTTCCGGGGCTCGTTTATAGCGATGCTTTTTGGGATACGGCCCGGTCCGGGCCTGGGTCGTCGTCAGGTGCAGGTTTAATTAATTTAATTACAGACTAAGCATAATTTACTGGCCAGGTGCGTGCTCGGCTCTAATCGATTGGCGGCCCCAAACTGTTTAGACAATCGCCTTAATGAACCCGCCACTAACCAGGCCGGGTTGGCCCGTCGACCTGTCGACCTGTCGACCTTTCGCCGTCGGTGAGGTTAGTTTAAAGCAGACCGAATTGATTGAGCGACCGTCATTTAATTACTTTCTGCATAATAAGCATAAGCAAGGAATGCGCAAGAAAGTATGCCACGCTTCCTGCTCGCCACTCCCACGAGCTGCTTCCGCTTTCGCTGTCAGTCACGTGGCCCACATAAATAATTTCGTAATTATTTCTGCACACACACACCCACACACATGCCGGGAGCAAACAATTTCATTATTAGTTTTTCCCAGCAGCCAGCAGACAGCAGTCAGGAGGATGGAAACAAAGGACCAGATCCCGTACTCCTACTCACCGCATGCTCTTGCGCACCTCCTGCGGCTCAGGTGGCCGCGGACGATGCCGGCAGACCACCACGATGCCGGCCACGATAATTGACGTCACCACGACGGCGCCTATCACCACGACGGCGGCCAGTATCAGCAGCGTGGACTGCTTCTCGGGTCCGCTGCCCGTGCTGGCGCCGGTGCCCAGTCCGCTGGAGCTGCCGCTGCCGCCCGCACCGCCGCCGCCATGGTGCGTTGTTTCTGCGGGCGTTGGGTCCTCGGATAGAATGGATTCATCTGCAAAGGAGAGGGAGGAGATCACTATTAATACACAGAGGGAAAAATATGGGTAATAGAGGAATCCTCTAAGATGTTTAGTTATTTGGTTATGAAAGAAAAATAATACTAATTGTTTTACTTTGGAATGTTCCTAAGATGAATATGAATTTTACTTGTATTAATATATTATCAAGGTTTTTCCCCTTTTTTCCTGTGCTTTATAGTGTGTCGTAGGTGAAACTTCAGATAGTTCCTCGCAATGATTTGTTATTTGCTCGGAATTAGTTTGATGCTGCTGCTCTGCTGATTTCTGTTTGCCCCGCCTCGCTCGCTCGTCGTTTATTATTTATTTATTTGCCTTGCCGAGCCGTGTTCCTTTGCCTAACTGATTGCCTTTGACTGTTTTAGGTCCTTAAATGGGTTCTTTATGTCCTAATTTTAAGGACAACTCAAGGTTAAAAATATTCATAAAAAAGTCATAACAGCTTACAGCAAAACAACTTAAATTTAATTTTCAATTTTAATGATGTAACCCCTTATAAAATTTTTAAATCGGAAAATATGTTTTTCTTATTTTTTTAAATAAATGTATTCTAAAATAATTAAGATTTTAACTGCGATTCATAAGATATACGACATTTTTTAAATTAAGATTTTAACGTCGATTCGGAATATAAACTGCATTTGGCTGTCATTCCATTATTGGCCAAATTATGCTCTCCAGAAGACCTCAAGTATGCGGATATTTTGGTCCTTAAATTTTGGACAAATCAAAATGAAAAATAACCATAACTTAGCCAAAACAGCCTTAATTTCAAATCGGAAAGAGTTTCTTTGCTGGATTTTATTTGGTTAATTAATCTGCATACCGACTTTACAAATAAGGGAAAATAAAATTTTATTCAATTTTTGCAAATTTTAATGATGTAACCCCTTACATTTTTTTGAAAAATCGACCAAAAATTTTTTATTCAATATTTTATTATTACATAATTCAGATAATTAAGATTTAAACGGCGATTCTGAATATAAACGGCATTTGGCTGTCATTCCATTTTTGGCCAAATTATGCTCTCCAGAAAACCGCAAGTATGCGGATTTTTGGGTCCATAAATCGTCATTTTTATGAAACATCAGTTGCCGGAAACCAGTTCAAACAGCAGTCGCCTGCCATCTAGTTCTGTTCGCCTGGTGCATGAAACGCTGGGGCAGTGGATTTGTCCTATAAATTTCAAATGTAGATTTGGCAGCAGCTATTCAACCTAAAAGATGCCACGG